>CAUYQG010122764.1:0-16842 GCA_963574415.1 Tarsius wallacei | reverse complement strand
TCCTTCCTGAAATCAATGCTCAGGCCAGAGAAAATGATACAGAGAATGTGATCCAAACCTAATATGTAAAGTACATGCACATATGAAGGTGAGTACTAGTATTGCCTAGATCCTGACCAAAAAAAAAAAAAAAAATTAAGAACTTCCATTATTAAAAGACATCATTAAGGAAACAAAAAGACAAATTCCAGAGAAGTGTAAGATATTAACAATATAACTCAAATCTAAAATGAGAAAAACTAGAAACTCCAATGAAGCTGAGTAAAAATAATTTAGCTGGTACCACAGCAAAAAGAAGACATACAAATAATCAGTGCATTAACTTTATATTTATGCAATAAATTGCAGAAATTTGCCTTAAATTGAATCAATCTTTTAATTCCATCTAAGTTTAGGTTTTTAAATTATTATTTCCCATAATAATTCTGTATGTCATATAGTGTTTTAAAACATATGAAAAGTAATACTGAAAAGCTGTCCCCTTTGTGCTACTTTGCCAAACACCATAGCAATTCACAAAGGAGTCAAAGTCTACATTTTTATGTACCATCTTTTTTTTTTCCAAGCAAAGTTTATTTAGAAAGTAAATTAAAGAGAGGGAGAGAGAGGAGATTCACCTCCCCAAGGTAGGGGAGGGGCCCAAAGCTAGGAAAACATAGTGACCATAGCTCAAAGACTCATGTGGACACACCAGAGATTAACAAAGCAATGGCAATTTATGGACCATCTTACAGGCACTTCACAAACCTTCAGAAAATATACTTGTGGTTACTAAAGGATATTTTTCTCATATTTCTTTTTTATTTAATACCTTGACCTCAGTATTTCTCTATATTATTCCATAGTCATTATAAGCATTTTAAAATTAATACCATTAAAATAAACCATATGTATATATCCTTATTTACTTGAATATTCATCTACTTTATCCAATTTGAGAACCTAACATTCTTTGAGTATTTATTTTATGAGTATTTAAAGTTCTGTGAGAATGTTTCTATGAGTTTCTATTTTTACCGTGTAGAACCAGCTTCTTCTGATCCAATGAAGAGAGTTTTAGGTGCTCATATTCCCTGCCAGTCCACCCCTATACTTTACTCAACTAGGTTAGCTTCCTGGTCTCCTTGGGATTTAGTGCTCTCTTTATTTTATTTTATTTTATTTTATTTTTATTTTTATTTTTATTTTTTGAGTTGGAGTCTCACTCCGTCGCCCAGACTGGAGTGCAGTGGCTGCTCCCGGCCACCGCAGCCTCGACCTGCTGAGCTCCGGCGATCCTTCCGCCTCAGCCTTCCAAGTAGCTGGAACTACAGGCACGTGCTACCACGCCCGGCTAATTTTTTTATTTATTGTAGAGATGAGGTCTTGCCAAGTTGCCCAGGCGGGTCTCGAACCCACGGGCTCAGGCAATCCACTCACCTCAGCCTCCCAAAGCGCGGGTTTACAGGCTGAGCCACCGAGCCTGGCTGACATTTCTTGTGTCTAGGCATTTCTTTTTTATTCTTTTCATCATAGGCTTGGTTTCACTCCTAAACACTCTATGACTGGCGTGTAGCTAAGGCTATGGGACTATAGTCAACTTCTCCTACTGATGTATACCCTATAATAAATTAATTCATTTTAACTCCTACACCGACTCCCACTTACCTTTCAAACTAAACTGAACCTCCTAAGCAAGAACATTACATTGATTTTACCCTAACCCCCACCATATATACCTTTGGATTTACATATTTTGATACTCCGATTTTCTTTCCTCCATGTACCACAGACGAGGTATCACGTCAATCACATTTGAATCTCAGATGTGTAGAAAAGTACCCTTTTGCTTCTTCAAAGATTTTTTTTAAACCTGGTTTTACAAAGTCACTTCTTTCAAAAAGCGTTCTCAAATTAATGCTGACTTTTCCCGGCGAATCCAACAGTCCTTACTGTGCTGCCAGAATAATTAGTTGTCATAGACAATATTTACAAAATATACACAGAAGGAGGGTTTATCTCATCATGAATTGTGATTCTTTTTATACATTCATCCACAAAACCATGTGGTTACGTGAGGAGCTACGCGATGATAGGCACTGAATGTGTGTTCATATAGCTGCACAAATGTTTAAATTTTAGAAATCTTGCATTTCACATCAGGAGGCCAGGCTCACCAGATGCTCCCATATGCGAATTCCTCTTGTTAAGGCAGAAGGTGTTAATTCAACAAATAACTGATTTTAAGGGTGCATATGATTTTTTAGAAATCAAGATGAATTAATCTGTTGTGTTCTCCCTGTGATGACTGTTAGCCAGGATAAGGCATTTAGGCACAACCTTGACATCCACACATTTGACATCCTACGCATAAATGTGCACATGTACACTAGTTAATATATTACAAATATTCCCATTCCAAGAGAAATTGCATATGTGCCACAGAGACAAATCTTATAGAAAATGTATAGAAGATGTTTAAAATAAGCATAGCCTAGGACCACACTACTCCCAATTAAGCCCTAGTAGTGTGGCAAATAATCCTAGAGCCTTTGTGTTATAGAGGTAAATTTCACAGGACTATGTGACTTACAAAGTGTGGGGACAAGGAAACTCAGTGAGCTCTTTTTCACTTTATAAGTATTTATTTATTTAACTATTTATTTTGAGTCAGGTTCTCATTCTGCCTCCCAGGCTGGAGTGCAGCGGCACGATCACAGCTTACTGCAGCCTCGAAATCCTGGACTCAGGTGGTCCTTCCGCCTCAGCTTCCTAAGTACCTTGGACTACAGGTGCATCCCACCATGCCTAGTTAATTTTTTTTAGTTGCTGTTGCTGTTTTAATAGAGTCAAGGTCTTGCTATGTTGCCTAGGCTGCTCTTGAATTCTTTGGATCAAGGGATTCCTCTGCCTCAGTCTCCCAAATTTCTGGGATTGCAGGCATGAGTCACTGCTCCCAGTTGATCTTTGAAGAAAAGTATCGAGTTTCCTGTTGAAATACCCCTTCTATTCCACTTCAAGTATCCTGGCTAAGCCCAGGATTCAGTGTTCAGACTCCCACTGGGACTCATAGGATAAAGAGCTGATGCCAAGAAAAGGAAGGGTGAAGTACAACATTAGAAAATTTGGGGAGAGTATTGTCTAAGATACCTAGAAACAGAGCCAGCTGTTATGAGGAAGCATGAAATCTGAAGTGGCAGGTCTACAAAAATACTGCAGAGCTAGTGACTTTAGTAGGAACACCTGGACGTGATCCCTTGGGATACGAGATGAGTAGAGATAATTCCTTGTCTAGAGCTCCTGTGACCTAGTTCATAAATGAGGTGATGAGTGTACAAGTAGAACTGATCAGGGTGGGTACCGTCTTGCCCTGGGTCAAGTCCCCCACACCTCAGTATCAAAGTCAGAAACTCTGTTTATCCCATTTCCTTTATTCCCCTTCTCCATTCCACTGTTCCAACTGATTCTAAAATTATCTTTCATTAACATATCACTGCATTCATTATTTTCTTTCTTCAATTGCCTTTTAATACTTTCCAGTTGCTAGCAAGATTAAGTTAATCACTCTTAATTTGGCATTTTACAGTATTCAAATTGGGTCACAAAGAACACAGGCTCTAGGGACAATATGCCAGTGTTCAAATCCAGAATTCACAAAGATCTAATTGCTTGACCTTAAGACCCATCTCAAAGGGTCTTGTAACACTGTAAAGATTAAATAAGCTAGCATAGAAAGGGTTTAGAACAATTCTTGACACACAGTGTCCAACAAGAAAAGTTAGCCATATACGCATATGCCTTGGGCTCTAGTTCATCTATGGACTCTTCGTATTGAGACTTCAAAGCACTACCATTCATATGAGACTTTCTATCATTTTTGCCACGTTGCTATAGTAAGTTGTTGCTATAGTTTGGATGTTTGTGTCCTCCAAATCTCACATTGAAAGGAGATCACAATTTTGGAAGTACTGCCTAAGTGGAAGTGTTTGGGTCCTGGGGATAGACCCCTCATAAATAGATTGATGCCTTTCCTGGATCTGGGGATGATAGTGAGCAAGTTTTGCTTGAGAGGCGTTGACAGAAAGAGCCTGGTTCTTCCTCCCTGTCTCTCTCGCTTCCTGTCTCGTCATGTGATCTCTGCACACACGGGCTCCCCTTCACCTTCTGCCATGAGTGGAAACAGCTTGAGCCTCACCAGATGCAGATGTCCAATCTTGAACTCTTCCAGACATCAGAATTGCGATTCAAATAAATCATATATATATATACACACACTCACATACACACACACACACACATATTTATATACAAATATAAAATTACAAATTAGCCAACCTCCAGTATTCATTCTTTTATAGCAATACTAAAAGGACTAAGACAGTTGTAAATGTGAACAGCTTTGTCAACTAGACTCTGAAAACTTTGTGGTGAGAGGTCATGGCTTTTTTATTTGGTATTCTCATCACCTGGCTCAGTTTCTTTTAAATAACCAGAACTTAGTAAATATTTAAGGATATGAGTTGGACAGAAATTTTAAAAATAAAGTTTCAAAAACTGCAGTTAAATAAATTCAGAATTGCTTCTTCTTAATTAATCACTATCAGCTGAAAGAAATATATCTACTGATATACCACAAGTTTCTGTATTCACTCTATCCTCAACAAAATAATACAGTCACAAAGAAAAATAATAGTTAATATGCCAGTTGTAGAGTTAATGTGAATAAAATTATTAACTAGAATAACTGACTAAAACAAAAACAAGTCTGTGTAACAGAGTAAATATAAATGCTTGCATTTGAAATGATTTTTTTCCAAATTACATTCAAAATAAAGATTTAATGTCAAATAAGTTCGTGAAAAAAATATATGGGGATTTTAGTGACCATAGTCATATGAGTCTCTTCTTTGATCTCATTACAAAGAGACTACATAATCTGAAGAACATGATAAAGTGCTTAAAACGAGGAGATACTTATCTATTATATTAATGACTGGTTTTTAGTCTACAATATCAACTTTGAGATAAATGGCAACCTGAAGTAATTTCAACTTAAATCTCTTCTCCTAGGCATCTGGAGTCTACTTCAATGGAAATTTTTTTCTTTGAGCAGAATCTTTATACTTTTATAGATTATCAACATTACTATTGTCACTGATACGTGATTTTTAGTCTCAGTATTTGAATTATCAGTTTTATTACATTCATTTTAATACAAACCAAAAATGGATACTGGTTTATCTTGACTTATACTACAATGTAATCGGTTTTCTATAGGAATTTTTCTTCTCTCCAATGCTAATATTGTTTATTTTCCTAGAAATAATGTAATACTGGGTCAATTTTAACTTCTTAATGCATATTATTTTCATAAAATATTGTGCTACACAAAAATTAATAAACCATTTTGAATTTTAGGTTCAAAGTCTTTAAATGGTTTCTGAATCACACTTAAGCTATTAAATTGTTATTTTCTTCAGAGGTATTTGCACATATAATCAAAGATGAAATCTAATTGTGTATTCTAAATGAGCTTTACTGATAATATTCCATTATTAAATCAGTCTTCTATGTTTATTGAAGATTTTCATTCAACCATCTGTTGTGAAAATAAAAACAAAAGAGAACAATACTTCATTTGTGATTTCTGTTTATTTAATCTACATGTTTTGTGCCCCCTACTAATATCACTTCTTGATTTGACTTTTTCATTGTATAATGCTAGACTGCCGACCAGAGAGCCCCTGGACTAGACTGTGAGTGAGTTTTATTTTCTGTGGTATGTCCAGTTCTAGTGCAATGAGAGGCACATAAGCATAGGTGAGTACTTGTTGACTGAATCTTGAAAGGGAAGAATTGAGGGATATCCTCTATCAGTTATTACAAATTTACTCCCCAATCCTTACTGCCCTGCTTTTTGACCTCATACCCTCTTGCTGTGGGATCAGTCAATGGAGATTTTCTGGGAGATATTTGAATAAGAAAGAGAAGAGTTTCAGCACATTTATTCTCCTAGTTTTCTCCTGAATGCTTGCCTTTATCTGACTGAGTCTTTCAACTCCTCCTTCAAGGCAAGGGATTACACAGCTTCTTCCTTGGCATTATGACTTTTAGACTAGAAATCAGTGGTCTAAGTTTCATGGTATTTGCCATTTGCATCAATCACAAGTTTATTATCATTTAGAAATGTAGATGTAAAACAAATGGAAAATGAACTGAGTGAAATATCAATAATCTTTGTTTTAGAGACAGTGAAGATATTATGCAAGGTCATTTTATGTAAATGTAACAACTTGAACACACGGGGATAACATTTGATTGACACTGAAATTGTCAAGGTGGGATGCTGAAAAGAGGGATTTTGTTGTATGTGTGTATCCCCTAGGAATTAAGGAGAGCCTTGGCAGGAAATAGCTGATCTGGGATTTGGGGTCGCTTCCATTTTCTTTTCTCAGTAACACTACTAACATCTGGCAAAATTTGGCAGAAACGAAGTGAGTCTATGCACCGGGGACAGTTGACACTGCTTTTGGAGGAGGAACAAGCTAAGGAAGAAACCTCAAGCAGCAAGAGCAGATGTGCTTCCCAATGACCAAGTCCCTTATGGAGAAGGCAAATTCCCTGTACTGAGAGACATTCTGATTTGGTTTCTTTAGTTAGAGAGAAACTGGGAATGATAGAAAAATGGATCAAAGACTTTGGTTAAAGACGTCTAAGCATGATATCATGGAAAAATATTCAATTGGTCTTATCAGATATCTTGGTAGCCATGGTCTTATTATACAATCTACGTTTATCTTATTTTTCCATTAAGATTCAGTAACTTGTAGGTTCTTACTCTCAGTCAGGGATGATTGAACGTTTTCTGTAGAGGAACAGATATTAAACATGCTAGGTGCTGGGTGTAAAGAGATAAAGTATTCTGTAGGTGTTTATATAACCGATAATGTTAAAAGTTCACAAAATTTTAATTGATAGAATTGAAAATATAATAGTAAAAATTGAGTACAATTTTTGAATTCAGGTCTACTAATTAGAAAAAAAATGAATTTTCAGGGGGAGATAACACTTTGATTAATTGAGATTCTTACTTATCTGCTTAATTTCACTTTCCATTGAACTCCCACACATTTATTAATGACCGGGGTGCCTTATTCACCCTATGGGTCACCATTCCAATGCTTGAAATCCTTTCATTTCCTTGTGTAACAAACTAACTTCAAGGGCCCTTGACCACTTAATGTAAATTACTTTTCCCTCCATTCAACTCTGTCCCTCCACCAGGTACCCTTCCAGCTGGAAACATTACACTCCAAACATTATACTCCAAACATTATGCTCCATTATACTTCAGACTCTTTTGTTATTTCCCATCATGTATGTTTATTCCATGGTACAACAAAATGATTTAGAACTTCGTGTAAACTTATCCCTAGGTCTTACCTTAGACTGGAGTGATCATAAACACTTCCTTGAGAAAATGGCACCTAAGCTGACTTGAGAAACCTAAGTAGGAGTTACTCCTGTTAAGAGGTGGAAGAAGGAGCATTTCAGAAAGAAAGAAAAGCAGGTATGCAGTTGCTGAAGCAAGAAAGAGATGACAGCACAGCTAAACCACAGTAATTGGTTGTAAGGAAGGTATAACAAATGAAGTGAGGTTTGCTTAAGAAGACGGCAGACAAATGGGCATGATGGCTCATGCCTGTAATTCCAACACTTTGGGAGGCTGAAGCAGGAGGATCACTTGAGGCCAGGAGTTTGGGACCAGCATGACTTTGTCTCTAAAAAAAATTAAAAAACAAAGTGAGACCGGATATTTACAAAAACTAGAAAAATTAGCCAGGCATGGCAGGACACACCTGTCGTCCCAGCTACACTGAGGCAGGAGGATCGCTTGATCCCTGGAGTTTGAGGTTACAAAGAGCCCTGATCATGCCACTGCTCTCCAGCCTGGACAACAGAGTGAGACTCTATCTCCAAAAATAATAATAATAATAATAATAATAAATGATGGCAGAGATCAAAATTTAACAGTCATTTTTAAGGGTTTAAAGTGTGCCCAGTTATGAATCTGAAGGATAATTTGGCTGCGGAGTAAAAGTGAATTGGAGAGCAGGAGAGGAAAGGTAAAATTGAGAGAGCAGTTAAAAGTCTATTCCAGTAGAATTGTGTGGAAGTGGGAATAAAGAGTAAATAGAGAGATTTGAGAAAATACTTATAAGGAAAATGAATGAGACTGGATAATTTATTGGATGCGAAGGGTTAAGAGTAATGAGAGTTAGCCTGACAAACAGGTTTGTGGCTTGAGCTAACGGGGAAACAAATGATGGTGTCTTGTGTAAGTTTCAGTGAAAAAAAGACCACCTCTGGGAGCCAGAGAGTGACTGGTCACAGTGAGTTTCAAGTAGATATTAGAAATCATAATGAAGAATTTAGAAGGATAGGGTGGAGAAATATATTAGGTGGTCTACAGGATATAGGTGACAATTGAAAGAAATGAGGATGAAACCCAACTTCATCCTAAGTCCTTTTTATTTTTCTCGTATCACCTCATATTCAGTCAGATGCTGAGTCCAGTCAACTCCATTTCCTAAATATCTCTCCCATTCATCCTCCTGCCTTGATCAGACTTTGGTCCATGAGTTTGGACATTTATTATCTGGGCTAGTAGAGTCACACCTCACCCTTCAGACTCACCCCTGTTTAATCTCTCCATTCACACTACCACCAGAGAAATCAAACCCACAATTAAAGTTACCATATCCCTCAACTGCTCAATTTTTTTCCATTTTCTCCTGTTCTTGGCTACTGACCTGTATGATCTGGACCACACTACTCACCCAACCTTACCCTTAAACTCTCCTTAGACGGCACTTAATCCTACACAAAAATGAACTATGGTTCCCAAATACCCCAAGCTCCTTCAAGGCTCTATAATTGTGTGTTTGTTACTCGTTTTGACTCTTTTGCCTGGAAGGTATCTTCCCAGTCTACAACTCTCAGCAAGTAAAAAGAATTTTCTGGATAAACAAACTTGTTCCTCTTGTGGTCCACTGCCCTTTACTTTTTTCCTTGCTGAGACTTATGTTTGCTTTTCAGGCCACCTGTTATACGGTAAATAATTTAAGGGTTAAGTCTGTATCCTTGCATTTTGAGAGTCACAATACCCCGTATAGCCTGTGAGTGGGAACTCAAAACATTGGTCTTAAATAGTCAAAAACTCACATTTTAGAATTTTTAAAAATTGCACATCAATCCAGGATAGCACAGCAAGTTATTCTGTGAACTTCTTTATTTCTGAACATTATCACGAAATCTACATGAAATTTTATTTATAAGTTAAAGTATAATGACTCAATTTATTAAATCTGTGAATTCCATAAGACCTTTCTTATGAGCTAACTTTAGCTGACCTACTTTCTATTGAAATGAAATATTGTGTAATTTCCCTAAATTGTTAAAGCACATAGACTGAGAAGAGAAAGTGGATATAAGAAAAATGCCAGAGAGACACACTATGGAGGGATTTCAAAAGAAAACACCAGTTGTGTACAGGTAAAATCTAATATCATACTACTGTGAATGGATTTCACAGTCTACACTCTAATTATATTGTGCACTTCACCAATGGCTCTGTCTCCAGAGAATCTCTTGGGAATCCATTGGCAGATTTTATTAGACCCAGAGTGAATTTTAATGTGATGATAAGGTAGTGAATTCACAGTCTTACCTGTTCAGAGTTAAGGTAGTTAAAAGACATCACTCTATTCTAATAAGCATTAGGAACACTTTTAAGATGTCACCTTTACAAGCAACTAATTCAATCTCCATCCCTCTTCTCCTTCATCATGGTATGTGCTTTCAAACATAACTTGTTTAAAGAAATGCTTGTTCACCAAAGTAGATTTTATGGGTCTTCCCCTCTGAGTTTCAAAGTAGAACATGTTATAGAAATACGCATATGTTGGAGTCATCCTTTATTAAGGAAAGATTGTTTGAACCATGATTGCTCCCAAGTTCCAGGTAGCCTTGTTCTTCCTGCAAACCTATCTCAGGGACATAAGCAATTCAAAACAGAACTAAACACTTTTAAAACAGGATTCCCACCCACCCCCCAATAAAAAATGGAAAGAGAAAGCAGGCCACATAGAGGAAAGCACTTTTAATGCTGAGCGTTAAACTATCAACTAGTTCCTTGACATCAAATGGTCTCCCTGACCAAGTGATAACTTGTTCTCCCTAGGATTGAAATAGATCAGAGCACAAAAGTTATAAGATTAAGAGTGGGAAAAATAAAGGCATTGCAAAACAACACTCTCTTTACTGTCTAATTTAAAAAATGCTAAACGTTTAAATGGTTAAAAAAAAAATGAGTTATGAGCGTGTAGTGCTTTGTAGCTTACATCTTTCCTGGGGTCACATACTGGTCTCCGTTTCCCTTGCCTGTTCACTGGTCTGCAGTTTTGAACAGCGATTCACTGCAGAGCTCCCCGGGTTAAGTAGAGAGGAAAATCATTCTGGTTTAAGCATGTTAAGTTTGGAGAAGGGCACAGAATCCTAAAAGAAACTGGAACTCACAATTGTGCTTAATTGGCATTAACCCTTCAGCATATGGTGTAGAACTACATTGGGTAATAATATATACTGCTTCACTGTACATATGTTAAAATGTAAAATCCTTTCAATACAAACAGCGCTTGTCACTCCATCAACTATTCAAATTGTCAGAGATGTATCAGCCAACCCTAACTGCCCTCTGCAGGCAATCTGGAGCAAGCCTGCTGTTTAATAACCAGCATTTAACAAGAAATAACACATAGATGCGGTGTGTGGTTTAAAACATTGTGTTAAGTGTCATTAAAACTCAGTCTCCTAAGAGCCTTATTAAGAGTCCTTTCCTGGCTATAACAAAACATTTCTCTGTGACTGTTTCGATCTAGCTGCTAACAATGCAAACAAAATGCCTACTGATTTAGCATCCCACTAGAGGGCCATTGTGGTTGTAGAACTGTAAAGGCAAGGAGGAAAAAAACAACCCTAAACCACCCTTCCCAAATCCCACCTAATCAGTGAGGCTGAAGCACTAGGAGCCTTTGATGTTAGAATTTTTTTGTTGTTGTTACAATTTTTTTCCAAATGTTCCTTACACTTTGTGTGGTTATTATTTGGGGCTGTGTCTTTGTTTAGGACTGTGAAGGAAGAAGGTTGTTGATGACTTGAAAATGGTCCCTGGATCATGGAGTCAGCAGTCTGCAATTTGGTTGGGCTGATACTGTCCTCAAGACAATGCATATGTGAAACTTTCATGTGATCTTGATACTAACATTTATTTGAAAAGGAAATGAAATTTGCTTACCCTACAATTAGCCTGAAGTTCTCTCATCCTGTTATTACAGGAGAAAATACATGGATAATTGTGTCAATTATTAGAGATAATAATTCAAATCTTCTCTGACAAAAACACAGAACAATCTGATTCTGTTCCAGCGCTTCCTCCTTTGAAAACATGTCCGCCAATTTTCTTTGTGTAACTATCCTCACTGCTTGTAGACACTTACAGAGTTAACAAAATTGACAAACCACAAAAATATTTTGATAAAGGACGCTAACAAATTAGCTTTAGAAGAATCTCATTCTAATATTTTGATCTATTGAATAGCTCTTCTACTCATGCAATATTTAAAGTGACTCAAGGTAAAATATGTAAGATAAGTTGCCAGTTGATTGAACTTGACCTATGCTCTCTTTCGAAACGGACGACCAAGGAAGGAAAAATTATTTGATTTTCAGTCAGTTGTCTGTGAGATTAAGGCAAGATGCCATGCATGGTGTTTCTGTTCTCATTCATGCAAATGCTGGATGAAGAAGCATTTGCACCCCAGAATTTCTCAATTGTCCTGAAACATGGAATGACTCCCCAAGGTTTGTAACAATTCATGATATTTCCCACTAAAATATATTGAAGTTCAGGAATATCACACTTGAATTCAAAAAAGCATATTAGTCACACTTTTTAGTTCATGGAGAATGATTTACCTTTAAATTATATTTGAATAGTTGAAATTATTTAATATCCCTAATACACACCAAAGTTGTCTCTTGTTAAGATAGGTACCTGTTTTATATGCTGTTTTAATAATATGACTCATAAATATTATTCATAATACATGTCAATATAGACAAACCACAGAAATATGTTGAAAAGGGATGCTGAAGATTAGATTTAGGAGAATCTCATTCTAGGATTTTGATCTATGACTCTTCTAACTCTGCAATATTTAATGTGCCTCAAGTGAAAATATGCAGGATTATATATTATTCATAATATTAGTTGGTAGGCCATGGAGACTAATGAGATTACTATTATCACAAATATTCTCTAGAAATATTTAGATCGCATCATATGAAATTGCCATTTTTTAATTCAAACATGGTAAAAACAATTAGTAATTTTATATGATCAACAATCTCAGTGAATTTTTTTTTTTTTTTGAGTTGGAGTCTCACTCTGTCGCCCAGACTGGAGTGCAGTGGCTGCTCCCAGCCACCTCAGCCTCGACCTGCTGGGCTCCGGCGATCCTTCCGCCTCAGCCATCCAAGTAGCTGGAACTACAGGCGCGCGCTACCATGCCCGGCTGATTTTTGATTTATTGTAGAGATGAGGTCTCGCCAGGTTGCCCAGCCGAGTCTCGAACCCTCAGTCTCAGGCAATCCACTCACCTCGGCCTCCCAAAGCACGGGATTACAGGCTGAGCCACGGAGCCCGGCAATCTCTGTGAATTAAAGTGAACTTTACATTTACTTCATAGTTCAAACAACTCATTAATCAACCTCTCTTTATCCTCCCATCTCTTCCATCCTTTCCAGATTCTATTGCTCAAATTCGTAAGCCTCTTTTCTTTTTTGATAAACTTAAACAATCAAGACCTTCTAACAAAGAGCAAGCACTCCTTTTCCTCTGAGCCTGGAAATTACAAAAAGTTAGATAAAAGAAATACATTTTAGTGTCGATAGCACTGTAGTGTAACTACAGTGATTAGTAATTTATTTTATATTTCCAAACAGCTAAAAGAGAAGATTTAGGATATCCTCAACAAAAGCAATGGTAAATATTCAATTTCCCTAATTTGATCATGACATATTATATGCATGTAATCAAAATATCGCATGTACCTTCACCAATATGTCCAGCTATTATGAATCACTTAAATTTAAAAAACACATAAATGAACGAGCATAACTGTGTTTCAATAACACTATATTTATGGAGACTGGAAAAAAAATGGAGTGACACTATCCTAGGCCACAGTAAGTGACCTTTAAAACCTGAACATGGCCATGGAAATGTCATGAGGAGGGATGTGATAGATGACTGGAAACAAATGGTGTGAACCATTGGCTTAAGTGTGAAGTGAGGTGAAATAAGCTGAAACCTATCACCCAGGCTGCTTCACCAAGGCTAGGAGGTTCACTGGGCTTGGGATCAAGCCAAGTCTCCATCATTTGCTATTTCTTTTCACTCACAGTCCAGTGGAGACGGTAAGGTGTTGATTGAGGATCGAGTTTGGATAGTCCCGCCTTCTTCCCATAGGTGCTAAACCAACCACAAACTCAGTCAGTTCAAGTGTGTCTTGAAACTATATGGAATTATGTGTTAAAATACTTGATGGCACAATTAAAATGATAGGGAACGACAGTGTTGCTACGTGGACATTTGAGATTCAACAGAGCTCTCAGTTTTAATGTTGTATAGAAAGCACTTGGCATGAACAACAGTATGAGCTAAATAAACTCTACTTGCAATCTCATCTCTGACACTGACTTTTAGTTTGATATTGGGCAAGTCACTGCATATTTGAAGACAAGTAGATTGACTTCTGCTGGGAGAATAATAATGCCTACAAGTATATCCATCATTGACGTTTATGTGAAAATTAAAATCAAAATGGTAGTATAAGAATGTGTGTCATAAAGCTAAGTAAAATGCTTCATTAAAGTATGAATTATAATCATTGATATAACCACAATGGGAGAAAAGATTCAAAACATATAGGAAGCTCCTCTTCAGAGTAATTTGGCTTGAGATTATCCCCTCTTTATTCAGTTTCTTTACTTGGATAAAGAAAACATTTTGATTTTTGCACGTGGGGGACTCTAAATAGCCCCTAAATGCTAGACAAAAGGAGAACAAAGAAGTTACACATAATTCTGTTTTGCTATGATCAGGCTATGTCAAGTTTGAATATCTATTTCCTAATTGATTCCTTGGTGACTCTCAATCACCATATTAGAATATTCAAGTGCTTGCCCAGTGTGTATCTAAGAGACAGATAAGCATGACCACGCTACCTGGACTTGTACTTCTCCATCTATACAGTTCCGTTTAAAAACATGGTGATTAAGAGATTTCAAATGATTGAATCCTGGCTGAGCTACGTATGATTGGTTGTATGATCCGGAGACTAGCTATTAACCCCTCTGTTTCTTGTTTTTCTGTCTGGAAAATGGGAATAATAAAATACTAATTTATAGAACTAATTTGAAATTCAAATAGAAAATATATAAAGTAATTCATAGATATTGGTGATCATTGTTGATATGTCAGTAAAAGTCTGAGTTTCCCAAGAAAAAATCAACAACAACAAAAGAAAAAAATAAGGAGCCATTCCTGGTTCTTCTCTTTCCCTCATACTTAACAGCTGTGGGTCCTATCCTCAAAGTGTAGCCTAAATTTCACCACACTCACATCTAAAACCCCTGAATTATCACCAAACTTGCCCTTCTGATTTCTCTCTGACCCTAATACGATCTTCCCCATCACCACTGTTGCCAGAATAATCACTTCCTACTTAACATTACCCAATGACTATATCTTCCCCAGGGTTAAATACCAATTCCATATTATGACCTAACAATATAAATCACACAACTTTCTAAATGACATATATTTATAAGTAAGAATACAAAGATAATGTTTCTTCAACATAGATATTTGATACTACTTGAGTTTTCAAAAGTTACAAGATAAAATTATTTAAAATATTAAGACAACCCTTCAGTTATAAAATGAATCTATTCTGGGGATCCCATGTACAGAATGGTGACTCTAGTTAATAGTATATTGTTTACTTGAAATTTCCTAAGAGAACAGACCTTAAATGTCCTCAACACACACGTGCATGCACACACACACACACACAAATAATGATTAAATCATCACAGTGTACGCCTTGAGTACATGCAATTTTTATTTGTCAATTATACCTCAAGAAAGTTAGAAAATAAAAACAGAATACTATGCTTTGACTACGTTATGTGTGTAATAACAGTGTCTTAAATGTCCTGCCTTAACGAGTGAGAAAACTCTTCTTAGATTTTCTCAGATTTCCTCTATTCTCTTTTCCATTTTATTTTTATGTTATCATTTTTGTTCTATCTAGGTTTTACAGCCTTTATATAACTCACCCCAGCTGTCGTTCATATGCATATTCTTTATTTAAATATTCCAATGCTCAGAAAAGTCCTCATTTTCAATACAACTTCTCTGAGTTTTTTGTGTTTTTTTTTTTTTCCTTCCTGTATCTTTTGTTTTATCTTTTGGTTGACTGACTTTTGGCCATCATGAAGTTTTCATTTTCTAAAAAGAAGATCTCAAAGATTCTGTATTCTCTGACGTTTTGCCTGCTTAGGCAGAGCGGCCTGTTGTTTCCATGGTTGAACGTCGACTTAAAACAGTTGTAAAATCCTTGAATCATAAAATTCATATTCATGGTCTAGCAACCTGCGGATGAAAGACAAATTATTTACGTCAAACCCATATAATGTACAACACTGAAGGGATTAGAGTAAATATTATGAAAACTTTCATTTGAAAAATGAGAGATGGGGAAAAAAACACAGTAGCCATATGTCTAGTTCATATATATCTTGTTGGGCCATGACAGCTTGGCAGTGGTGGGAGTGCTTTGGGTAGCCAGAATGATGATCTCTGATCGAGCGCCCCTGGTAGTATCTCCCTGACTCATTATCCTCTGTGGTCAGACCTGTGATTGGCAACACAGAATTTGACCTTTTGGGGGCATGTACAGATTTACTGTCTCCTCCCATGGCTTGAATATTTGTGGTCTGGCAACTGCCTTAGGATTTGAAGAGTTGTGGGAATTTTCAACCAGGCTTTGAGGGTCTTTAGCAGAAGTTCTTTTAAAATACCCTGTTTGGTCAGGCTCAGTGACTCAGCCTGTAATCCCAGCAATATAGGAGGCCAAGGCAAGTGAATTGCCTGAGCCCGCCTATCCGAGGCCAGCCCGGGCAACTCGGCAAGACCTCGTTTCTACAACAAATCAAAAAATTAGCCAGACGTGATACCGCACGTCTGTAGTTCAGCTACTTGGAAGGCTGAGGCAGAAGGATCGCCAGAGCCCAGTGGGTCAATGTTGGGGTGGCCATGAGTATGCCACTGCACTCCAGCCTGGATGACGGATTGAGACTCCAACTCAAAAAAACAAAAAATAAAATAAAATACCTTGTTTATCTCCCAGTGTTTTCTTTTTCTCCACCTCATTTACACAGCCAGATAGATTATCTAGAAACTCATTGAATCTGGGATTATCAGATTCTTGACACTGGACTTCTTTACCTCTGGTATCAATTTAATGGTCTCTGGATTGAAGAGGACTTTGATAACTCTGAGTGGGAAGGAGATAATTACTTTCTCCTTGCACCTTGCTTTGTATCAACTAAATCTTCACAATGAAAGAAGTCTTCTTCAGTCAGAGATGGCCTCACAGGGGTGTGGGCAGATGGGCTCAGGTAAAGCTAGATAAAAATCAGCTGTATCGAATTATATCTTCTACTAACTCCCCC
>CAUYQG010122761.1:0-10260 GCA_963574415.1 Tarsius wallacei | reverse complement strand
TCGCGCCCGGCCCATTTAAATTTTTTTTCTTAAATTGTATTTCTACACTTTTCCTCCATAAACTCTCAGAGGTATGTTGAACAAAATAAATATTATGAAGTTCAAAAACATATCTTTAAAAACAGAAAAGTGGCCAGGTATGGTGGTTCATGTCTGTAATCTCAGCACTTTGAGAGGCTGAGATGAAAGGATTCCTGAGCTCAGGAGTTTGACCAGCCTGGGCAACATAGGAAGACTTCATCTCTACAATAGATCAAAAAATTAGCTGGGCATGGTGGTGAACGCCTGTAGTCCCAGCTACCTGGAAGCCTGTGGTGGCTGAGATCATGCCATAGCACTCCAGCGTGGGTGACAGAGTTAGACTGTGACCAAAAAAAAAAAAAAAAAAGAGAGAGAGAGAGCTGGGCACAGTGGCTCACACCTATAATGCCAGCACTTTGGGAGACAAAGGCAAGAGGACTGCCCGAGCAAATGGGCGAATCCTCGTCTCTACAATAAACCTAAAACTTAGTCGGGCATGATGGCACACGCCTGTAGTTCCACCTTACTTGGAAGGCTGAGGCAGAAGGATCATCTGAGCCCAGCAGGTTGAGGAGCATGCCACTGCACTCCAGCCTGGGTGATCGAGTGAGACTCCAATGAAAAAAATAAGAGAGAATAGTATTTCAATAAGGGCAACAAAAGGAAACAAAGAATAGTTCCTTGGAGTGACATTTTGTAAAGCATTATCATCAATGGTGGTTAGTACTTACCTAGTCTTGGTTAGGGTCACTGTTCTAAGTGCATTATACATATTTAATACCCAAAGTTAACCAGCTGTGGCTGTCAATGGAAAACAACTACTAACATTACGAAAGATTTGGTGGAAAATGTTCATTCTCTTTTTTTATTTTATTTTATTTTTGAGTTGGCGTCTCACTCTGTCACCCAGACTGGAGTGCAGTGGCCGCTCCCGGCCACCGCAGCCACGACCTGCTGGGCTCCGCGATCCTTCCGCCTCAGCCTTCCGAGTAGCCGGAACTACAGGCGCGCGCTACCACGCCCGGCTAGTTTTTTTTTTTTGATTTATTGTAGAGATGAGGTTTCGCCTGCCCAGGCGGGTCTCGAACCCGCGGGCTCAGGCAATCCACTCACCTCAGCCTCCCAAGGCGCGGGATTACAGGCTGAGCCACCGAGCCCGGTTTCATTCTCTTTTTTATTAATTACATACTGGTCCAGAAACCAGTATGAAGTATTGAAAAAAGTATTGAAAAAAGAAGAGTAATGCTAATCTACATTCTTTCCTAAAGCGGTTAGCTCAAATGGCATCTAACATTGGGATTTTAGTGCTGCAATCCCGATTATACTTCATTCTACAAAACTTAAAGTTCACACTACCAAATGTGGAGGTTTTGAGGACATTCAAATGCATCTGATTTGTATTAGTTTTTTTTTTTTAAATCACGTACTCTGCTATTAACTATTCATACACCTGCATGAAAACATTAAAAAATCGCAGGACATGAGGGAGAGGAGAGACGGATGCTTACTCTTGGCAAAGAGTAAGGATTCTAAAAGAGGAGAAAAGGAAACACGTAAGTCGGTAGGTTATTTCCAAAATATCAGTCTAAATCCCAAACGGGCTTTTAACTATCTCACCGCAACTCCGATCCCTCAGCGCCAGCAGCTGCAAGAATAACAAAAGCATCAGTAAAGCGCTTAGCACTGCGCACCTCTACGTACTCTCTTCTCCTGCCCGTCTGCAGACCTCGCCCGCGAGAAGAACCGATGCGAACTTACACGGAAAACAAACAAAACTGTGGGAAGAGGCCAACCGCGCCCGGGCGCGAACCCCACGCCCAGGACCCGGCGGGATTTCGGCGGGGAGTGGTCTCGCCACGCCCGGAGCCCCAAGGAGGCGCTTCTGCTCCTGCTCGCCGCAAGCACGCCTTACCGGAGCGCAGCGCCAGGCCTCCCACGCGCCCGGAGCTCGTCCACGGCCGGCAGCGCCCCAGGCCGCATGGCACGGCCCGCCTAACTGCCACTCAACCCGCCCCCGCCAGGACCAGGGCGCCGGAAGTGGCGCGCCGGAAGTTGCGTCATCAGGAGACGTCTTCTCACCTGGCTTCCGCGGCACGTTCCGCTCCATCCCTTCGCGAGTGTTCCACGTCCCGGCTCTGGGTCCGCGCGGTGCGGAAGCGGATCCTTGGCCTGTGCCCGCCGCTGGCTACCCCTGCTTGGGTGGGTACCTAGGGTCGCGCACACCTAGGTCATAGCCAGGTCCAGGGCAAGCCTGCTACGTAGGTCCTTCTCTAATCCCTCAGGGGCGGGGTGGAGAGCGCAGGGTTGTCCCATGGAGGCGGAAGCGGAGCGCGCCAGAGTATCTGGACTGACCTCTGGGTAGCCAGTTCTCCAGTGCCTAGGGCAGCTAGCCTTTCGCGGAGAGGCGTCGCGCTCGGTTGCTGTCAACACCCCACGACTGCACCCCCTTGCGTAGCTCCGCATTCTTTTTTCCCTTTCCTCGCCAACAGGCCTGCCCACAAGGGACATCTTGCTTCACGTGAAGCTCTTTAAAAAGTTAGGCTTATTAAGGTGTAACCGACATAAAATAATCGGGTAAGTTCTGACAAACGCATACAGTCCTGGAGCTGTCACTAGTCTTTCTAAACATTTTTTTTCTAAAACATTTCCATCAGCCGCGCTCAGCTCAGCCTCTAATCCCATGCCTTGGGAGGCTGAGGTGAGTGGATTGCCTGAGCCTGCGGGTTAGAGACCCGCCTGGGCAACTTGGCGAGACCTCATCTCTACAATAAATCAAAAAAACTAGCTGGGTGTGGTGGCGCGGCCTGTAGTTCCAGCTACTTGAAAGGCTGAAGCGGAAGGATCGCGGAGCCCAGCAGGTAGAGGCTGCATTGGCCGGGAGTGGCCACTGCACTCCAGTCTGGGCGACTGAGTGAGACTCCAACTCAAAAACAAACAAAAAACATTTCCATCACCCCAGTTTATCAGGTCCCGGTCCCTTTGCAGCCATTCTCTTTCCCACTTGCAGGCACACTGTAGGTAATGAATTCTCACTGCTGGATATAGTCAATTCCAACATCCAGTAACTCAGTTCAAGTAACACCAGTCATTTAATCTACCAAATATAAAATGCATCAAGGGAAAAAGGATAATAGAACAACTCTCAAAATGTGGCATGCCAGTGACCTTGCAGCAGTTACTGGGAATGTTTTAAAGTTTTTCTGTACAAGTGTAGGGCCTTTTCACTTTCCTGGCTGGATCCAACATCAGTGGAATTTAAGAGCTTCATCCTTTAAGCGAATGTAATCTCAAAGGGTACTCATACGAGAGCTATTTTTTTGCACGACCATATTCCTTAGGCCCCATCTCAGATCTATGGAAATGTCTACGGCTCTTGTAAGAAATTCCCTAGGCTTAAAAAAAACCCCAAAAACAAAAAACACTGCCCTATAACAATGCCAGGCTTATAAAGCATACGAATATTACGCTTCTGAAAAGTGTTAAGTTTTGCTAACAAGATGATGCAGTCTTCACCAGGCTGCTCCAAACTGAAAAAACATTTTCTGAAGAGGGTAGCTTTAGCTGAGAACATAGTAGTATACTTGCAACAGTTAATGGTCCAAATGAAGGCACTCTCCTGTGACATTTGAAATTCAGGAAACTTTATTTAGGTTGAGAAACAATTCTTAAAACTGCATTTAGAGTCCAGACCCTTTTGTATTGTAAAACTCAAATATTTCTAAGTAAGGCAAAAATATTTCTAGGTTAATAAGACCATATTTGACCTCAGACTTTATTCTTTAAACCAGCTGTAGAGAATAGAGAAAAAATAGGTTATTTACAGAAAACAATATCTACATATGTACCGAGAGGTACAGATTTGGTGGCAGAAGACTTTAGTACATGCTGACATCTTGGAAGCAGTTCTCAAAGAGCTTAGTTTTATTTTCTTGGATATTAAGAATGCCTAAGATCCTTCTTCATCCTCGATCTTGGGAGCCAAGTAGTACTTTAAGTGTCCCATATCAGCAATTTTATACTCTACAACTGAAAGAAATCAGGAAGATAGTTAATTGCTGAGGAGTATTACATGTACTACCCACAAAACAAGGTTCAAATTTATTATCTCACCAAGGGGTACATCTGCAGACATACTGAGTGTCACTGTAGAAGAGAGTGGAGTGGCTTTTGTAAAGAAGTTCAGGTACCTTAGTGCAAAAGTCAGCTGAACTGGTTCATTCATCTCAATTGTAACCTACAGGAAAAAAAGATTTACCATACTGAAAAACATCTAGTTAAATACTCCATTAGTTCATAATATACATTTAAAAAACACAAACCTTTACCGGTCACTTTGGAAGGTGCTATGAAACTAATTTCGAAGAATGGGAAAAAAAAAGCCAAAGAATCAAGTATTCAGCCTGTCTTTCCTATATAAACTGTACCTAAGAAAACCAAATTATGTGATATGGGAAAGCTGCTCTTTATGGAAATATTTGTAATAAATATATCAGCTAATAAATGAAGCAATGAAGCATATTAAAATATTTTAACTCTAATGACTTAACGGAGCTAGAGTAAACCATGATTATGGCTACTAACATTGCAAAAAGACACCCAAATACTTTGTCCTTCCTACGAGGGGTACATATCACTACCCATAAAGTATTCTTGCTCTCACCCACAAAACATTCTGAATGTCATCAAGCCTCTAGAGCTGTTAACTACCAGTTTACAGGGTAGAGGAACATGTTAGTTGTTGTGTAGGGATGTAATCAGCAAAGTTCAAACTGGAGAACTTGATGATAAACAATCTAGTTTCTTCAACAAATAGATTGTAGTAAAGGGGGAAAAAGGAAATGAATGGATTGAAAGAAAGTTAAGAGGCATATTAACCAATTTCAACGTAGAGACTTTAATTCTAATAGTCCTTTGAGGTTTAATTGCTATTTGGGTTAGCAAGTAAAGTTAAAAAAAAATTTTTTTTTTTTTTTGGAGTTGGGGTCTCACTCTGTTGCACAGGCTGGAGTGGAGTGGCATGCTCACAGCCACCCCAGTGTCAACCTGCTGGGCTCCAGCGATCCTTCTGCCTCAGCCTTCCAAGTAACTGGAACTACAGGCGCACACTACCACGCCTGGATAATTTTTTTTGTAGAGATGAGGTCACGTCAAACAAGTTGCCCGTGCTGGTCTCGACCCCATGGGCTCAGGTAATCTATTCGCCTCAGCCTCCCAAAGTGCTGGGATTACAGGCTGAGCCACCGAGCCCACCCAGTTTTAAAAATTTTACTGTAATAACTGTATTTATTAGTGTATAACAAATAAGGACATAAAAAAACACTTGATTACAGGAAAACCTTGATTTAGGAATAGGAGTTATCTTTTGGTTGAATGAAGACTCTGGAAATTTAAAGATGTGGCACTCTTATTTTCAAATAATGGGGGGAAAAAGCTTAGGAATTTACATGCTAGTCAGTATTTAATATTTAGTTGCATGGAGTCTACTTTCTAGCTTTAGTGGCTCTTAGACTTTGACTACATCGTCACAAGTTTGTGCAGAGCCTGCTTCTCCACCTTTAATATGAGGTAGCAATTGGACCTACAACACATAGCTAATATAAGGATTATGTAAGCGCTCACAACAGACTTCTACCCCAACCACATCCTGTTAAGTCGCTGTTCTATGCTCACTCCAGATAGCTAAAGGTTAGACACCTACCTTCCCAAACCTATCCTCGAATATGTGGGCTTGATCCACAAACCCACTGATTTGTGGTTTGTAAAAGCAACACTGAATCTGTAGTCCCTTCTCATAAACTTTTCATTGTATGAGACTTATAAATTACTTGCAGATTTCAGCAGAATCTTTCAATTTTCACACATTACTTAGGATGCAATTTTGTTCATTCTTCTTTAACAATTAACCTGTGTTAAGCAATGTTACAATTCCTTTCAAAGTATTTTCTATTTACTTAAAAACTACTTACAGCTTCCTCCTCTTTATCGACATTACTTGTTTGTGACAACTTAATGTTTCCATTTCCAAGTTCCCCACTTGCAGAAAATTTTACTCCATCTTTTGCACAAGAAATTACAACAGCATCTCCAATATGACTGAGATCTCGGCATATACGTGCAAATTCACCAGAAGGCATCTTTACTACACAGCTGTACTCTTGTTCCTATAAAACAAAAAAAAACTTTAAAGGTTAATTGCTGGAAATTTAAAGATGTGGCATTCTCACTTTCTGAAGCAAACTCAGAATTAAGATGTTCTGAATACTATAAAATATCATTCATGTATTTTCTTCTTTTTAATAGAGATGGTGGTCTCACTATGTTGCCCAGACTGGTCTGAAACTCCTGGGCCCACTTTGGCCTCCCATAGTGCTGGTATTATAGGCATGAGCCACTGCACCTCACCCATTCATGTAATTTCTTAACACAATCCAACCACTCAAAAAACAAATATGGGTATAAAAAATATGGCATAATTATACTAAGAAAACTAATTAGAGTGCAACTGTCTTTATAAAGTTACCTCTTGACCCCTGGGAAGAGGGGCAAGGCTGATCAATACAATCTCTCTTAAAATAATGGAACTAAGACCGCCTGAGAACAGCCATGTCAATTTCCAGGGACCCTACCTTCCCCTAACACCTTCCTCCTCGACTACCTCCATAATGGCTGGACGGAAAGCAGGGTGTAGTATCTAGTGGTCATGGGACTTGCTTTATAGACAGCATCTATTGTAAAAACTAAGAATGGCATTTGAGATCTTTTTCAGACTTTGTTCTCTGGTGGACCCTCATCCCTTCCCAGGCCCAGAACACCAGGAAATCCTCTATCAGAAAGACTGTCTTGACACTGCCCCTTCATGACATCACCAATCAACAGCCCCTCTCCCTCTGCCCACCTAGTTCCTTTAAAATCCCAGCACTTTGGGAGGCCAAGGCAGGATTGCTTGAGTCCAGTTCAAGACCAGCCTAGGCAACATAGTGAGATCTTGTCTCTAAAAAACAAATAAATTAGCTGGGTGTGCTGGCAAGAACCTGCAGTCCCAGCTATTTGGGAGGCGGAAGGATCACCTGAGCCCAGGAGTTCCAGGGTGGGGTGAGCTGTGATGATGCCACTGCACTCCAGCTTGGGCCAGAGGGAGACCCCTAACTCAAATAAATAAATAGAGGCAAATTTTTTTTAAAAAATAATAAAAATATAATCCTATCCCCTAAATTCTTGAAAAGGTAGATTTGAGTAAATTTTCCTGCTCTCCTCACTCAGCTGCTTTGTGATATTATTAAACTCTTTCTCCACTGTAATGGCCATGTCAGTTTTGGTCAGTGGGCACAGGAACCCAGTCAGGCTGTAACAAGAGGGTAAACTTAATACTAAATCAAGAGGACATTAAGGTATAGCACAAAAATAATACTGGCACAAGCAGGCCCAAAGGTAAGTTATTGAACATTTTAAACATCCCAACATTTTTTCTCCTTTGATGTTGATAAACCCAACCATGATAGATTTCTTCTAACACAACATTAGAATTTATGCTTAGTAAAAACCAAGGGGGAAAATAAAAACTGGAAGAAAAAATCATACACACACACACGGAAGTTAACACCAAATGTCAGTCCAAATACTAAATCCTTTTTGAAACAAGCACTGGTAGATATATTTCTAAAAAAAGTTCTGCTAGGTAGTAGGCCAGGCTTTAAATATTAACGTATTTATGCAAACATCCTGATTTGTGTACTGTACCCTCTATAGTCAGAAACCAATACTCACTGGAATTCCAAGTTGTTCTACATCCAAATCCATTAACTTCATTTCATAGTCTGAAACTTTCTCCTGATCTACCAAAATAAAGCAAATATTGAAAAAGCATGAGTTTACAACTATCACACTGTCTTAAAATTCTCATTACAGCTTTCAGAAATATTGATACCGCATTTTAATTTTCTATGGCATAACTCAGTAAAAGGGTATGACTTACTTGGTGCTTCAAACACAAGCGCCAAGGTGTCTGCATTATCTTCAGCCCTTAGTGTAATGATATCTTCATTGCCAGCACATTTTAGTATTTTGGACATGCTGGAACACAGAAGACACAGGGTTTAAAATCAACACCATCGGCTCAAGATCTAGAGTTCCAATGCAATTAAAAGGCTGAGAATTGGTAAGGAGGGTAAACATACTGCTGGACTGCAATCTGACATTACTTATAAGCAAACACCCCACCACCAGCAAGTTCACTTGGGTATAAACAAGACAGCAGCATTATCTTAATTGTAAATCCTTTTAATGAGTAATGTAAATTCAGGGCCCCGACGAACACTTAATAAGCCTATTAAAACACATTGCATGTAACATTAGTATTTTGAATTTTTATTTATTTTTAAACTTTTACACGCCTTTTGTCATGTAAGCATATATATGTACTAGATAGGTACAGTCAGAAAATGGAAAGTCACTGCCCTAGAGAAGTTTTCCCACAAACCCAGGATCTTAGGATGCGCACTGTGACTTTGTAATCAAAGGCCAGAAACTATCTTCCCAAATAGGGTGACACATTCTCACTAGGGCCTATCATAAAGCGTTTAAAGTCAACTACGACTGAGCCAGGCGTCGTGGCGCGCGCCTGTAGTCCCAGACACTCGTGAAGCCGCGGCGGGAGGATCGCTTGAGCCAGGAGTTGGAGATCAGCCTGGGAAACATAGCAAGGCCACCTCTCAAAAACATACAAAAAAGTTAACACGACCACGACATCCTATCCATGGTCCCTAGCATTTAATGAGCAAGGAGCTCAGGAACAGTGTTCCTGGCACTACAGAAATGCCCGTCTTTTTCCCGCCACCACCCGCTTTGTGACTTTGGCGCGAAAAGAGCCGGGTGGCGCAGCAGCCAGCGCGGGCTTTTCCGATCCGCGCGCTCCGCTGGGTCCCGCCCCGGCGCCGCCGGCCAATGAGAAGGCGCGGACGGCCCGCGCCAGCCAACTGGAGCTGGCTCCGAGGCGCTCCCGCCAACAGCCGGAGACGCCGGCGGGCTCACCTGGTGAGGTTCACGCCCATGGCCAGGTTGCGGTCGCAGCGGTACGTGTCGAAGCCTTCGGAGCGCAGGGTGAGCTGCACCAGCGAGACGTGGGATGAGTCCATGCTCTGCAGGTTCACGCCGCTCGAGCTGATGTCCCAGCAGGCCTCGTTGATGAGGTCCTTGAGCGCCTCCAGCACTTTCTTCAGGATGGAGCCCTGAACCAGGCGCGCCTCGAACATGGTGGCGGAGTCGCAACGACGCGGCTACGGGCGGGTGCGAAGGAGAAAGGTCTAGCCGGTTTTGGCTTCCAGAAGCTCTGATCAAGCGGGCGAACGCAACAGGAAGAGCTGGGACCTGGAAAGAACACGACCAGTCAGCTACGCCGGCAACTGTTTAATGCCGCCGCGTCCGCAAGCGCGAGCTCTCCCCTTGCGCCTTGGGTTGCGACGTCACCACGCTGCCCCGCCCACAGCCAATCATGTTCCTGCTTCTCGCGAGGTTCGTCTCCCAGAGCATCCATTGGAGGATATGAGCCCAGGGGCGGGGCAGGCGCGCACCGCCTCTGCTGAGGGAGGGGCGGCGTCACGTAAGTCTCCCCGCCTTTTCGCCTTGTTCCTTAACCTGGGCGGCGGACAGGTTCCGACATCAGCAACTGTCGGGCCCAGGCCCGGGGTCGTTGAACTCCAGCCTTACGGTGCCTCCTCAGCCTCCCACTTCGGGGGTAGAAAGCTTCCAGCCGCGAAAGTGAAAGTGAAATGCAAATCAAGCTTCCTTGCAGCCTGACGAGTACAGCTGCTCTAAATATGCCCTTTATTTTTGCTATTACAGAAGTGATGTGCCGAGCGGCTCACGCCTGTAATCCCAGCACGTTGGGGGGCCTAGGTGAGATGATTGCCTGAGCCCGCAGTTTCGAGACCAGCCTGGGCAACTTGGCGAGACCTCATCTCTACAATAAATCAAAAAATTAGCCGGGCGTGGTGGTGTGTGGCTGTAGTTCCAGCTACTTGGATGGCTGAGGCGGAAGTTTCGGCTGAGTCCCGCAGTTCGAGCTGGGGTGGGTGGGAGCGTGCTACTGCCCTTCAGCCTGGGTTACAGATTTTGACTCCAACTCAAAAAAAAAAAAAAAAAAATGGATGCTTTCTTTCTACCTCTTGCTAAATAAAAATTACAGGCAGCCTTTGTTTTAGACTAAGCTCCTGCACTAGGCACCAACGGACCAGACTGAAATCA
>CAUYQG010122759.1:0-32101 GCA_963574415.1 Tarsius wallacei | reverse complement strand
CCCCCCCCCCCCCCCCCCCCCCCCCCCCCCCCCCCCCCCCCCCCCCCCCCCCCCCCCCCCCCCCCCCCCCCCCCCCCCCCCCCCCCCCCCCCCCCCCCCCCCCCCCCCCCCCCCCCCCCCCCCCCCCCCCCCCCCCACCACACCAGCCAGCAATACACACCAAAGCCCACCCTCCCCCCCATTCAGTGTGACACCTTCCTCCTGTGGTGAGACAGGGCCTTGGGCAACCCTTTAGATGTCTTTCCTCCTTGGATTCTAGGCAGATCAGTCCCCAGCCAGAGAGGCCGGGGGTGGAATTCTATTAATATCCCTTATTCACTGCAATGCCCCAAATATCTTGAGAACCAGATTTCCTTTCCCATGTGAAAAGACAGCCTAACTTAGTTCTCTCCTCAATCCTCTGACAGTTTTACAAGTAGGGTGGTGAGTGACCTTTCTTTCTTTGAAAAAGTGTATATAGATGTGCCTATTCATAGCAATCTGACAGAGCTGACACCTGGCTCTCCAAAATGTAGTTTCACTCTAGCTATATTCCACTGACATTTATAGAATATGAATATTTTTGATAGTGGGGAGCAAAGGGGGAGGGGGGATCAGAATTGTAAAGCACAAGCTTTTATCTACAATTTCCCCACTAAACAGTGAACTGTATTTTCAGGATAGGTGAGCAGTACCCAGATGACGGAGGACATCATTCTCTCCTTGTTCCCCGGGAAGCAATAGCTTTGCCTTTCCCCAGGGAGCCTCATACCTGCCTCTCCATGCTCTCACTTCACTAGACTTTCCTCATCTCCCAGAGCTGCTGATGTTCGTGTCCAGACAACTACACAAAGCTAATGGTTTCCTGAGAAATGACAAAGTGTTTTCGAACAGCACACAGGACTGCTCTCTTAAGTGCTGGGGAAAGGCCCTCAAATTCTGGGCAAGATGCAATTCGAGTCAAATTTGACACGTTGAAAGTTAATGACTTTATTATGCTTCATGGTTTATAATTCAGTCATAAGCCGTGGCAGGTTGGGCGCATTTTTTCAGACAGTTAAGGATTAGGAGGACTAAAGGCTGTCATCAGCTTTACCAGATGGTCATTAACCGGAAGCGTGTTGTTTAAGCAAGAGACACTCCGGGAGGGTGGAGGCACTCGTACAGCATTCCATTGGCCCTAAGCCTCTTCATACCTACCTTGAAGGTAGAGGTAGGAGTTGCAGAGAAGGAAGGTGTGCTGAAAGGAAAAATTACCTTACCTATTTTCCATCTTCCCTCCACCATGATGAGTGCCGACATTTGTACTGTGCGGATCAACTTACAACATCAGAGGCAAGTAACCCAGCATCAACAGCACATTAATTCAAGTTCGCATGCAATAGTCTCCGTAACATGCCATGAGCTAGAGACCAAAACAGTGAGAAGAAACTAGACACTGTACTTCACAGAGGCAAAATCCAAAAAGTGGGAGGTTGAGCGAGGATATTGGAGAGTAGGTGGGGGAAGCAGTGGGAGGGAAGGCAGACCACAGAGGTCGGGTGGGGGTGGCAAGGGAGCCCGTGAGAATTAACTAAATTAATCTTATCTACTTCCGCTGACCATAAGTGGTTGCATATTCACCAGAGCATATTCAAGGACCTGAGATCATCTCAGACGTGCTAAGAATCTCAACATTTGTGTTTAATGACACACCAGGGAACCCAAGTTAGGAGATAGGTAAGATAAATGAATTCATGGAAGGATTGCATCTTATAACCACCTGTTTATGAGCAAAACCCAATCATAAAAGCAGCTGTAAGCAGAAAACACAGAAACATTATTTTGTCCTTTTGACATACATTATGGTATTTAAATCCCATAACAGCAGCAGAAATTGTAAAGAACTGATTGTAATTGTCATAATTAACCATATGCACTTCTCCACTACATTGTATAGCTTTGCAACTGGCAGACCTGATCAGGTATAAAAGAAAACAGAGATTTGGGGATCCCAGGAGACAGAGGAAACGACCCTTATCTGATTCCTCTCATTTTAAACGACTGTGGGTGGAGGCAAGATAATTCCCCAGCCATTTCAAATATGGAAAACATTCATAGAGAGGACACAACTGGCATCTAAAATCATATTAGCTGTGGGTTTTTTTGCCATTTGGGGTGTGATTTGGAAAGGGGTGTTGTAAAAGAATGGAAATGATGACTAGAGAGGATGTTTACGAGGACTGAAGCAGATGTTCTTGAAGTCATTTCTTGGAAGATAGGGGAAAGCTTTATGGAAGAAAGTAGACACATCTTAAAGGAATAAACTTACTCGGAAACTTGAAGACCACTAAAGTGTTGGCTGAGTAAAGACAAAAATCTCAGTTACACACACACACACACACACACATACACCCCAACATGTTCATACTCCCCTGGAATATCTAAGCTTAACACCTCCATTATTTTTCTTTTAACAACCCAAAGTAGCTCAAGAACACATGAAGATATGAAAATAATTTTTAAAATGTTCTTTAGATTGGAGAAAAACAGAGATAGGCAGAGTAGTTGTATAATCCAGCTACAGGGTATGGGATCATAACCTATAGAGACAATATTCACAGGAAAGTAAATCCACAGAAAGTTAGAGTTAGAAGATATCTGGAGAACAACACAGCCCATTACTCTATCTCCTGCCCATTCTGATTGCCACCTACACATCAACTTTACTATAGTTTGTTGAATCGAAAAATAATGCATATTCAAAGTCAACTTTACTGTAGTTTGTTGAATGGGAAAATAATGCATATCCAAGGTCAACATTCTTTTCACAAGCAGGAAGAGGGAGTGGGAGATAGTGAGGGCAAAGATAATTATCTGGGGAAAAGAGAGAATCAATTAAGAAGCTATGAAAAAGGTGTGATCTGCAAGAGCTAAGAGTTTCCAAAGAAATACATTAAAAGACTGTTTTGAAAAGTGTCTTGACCTTAAGCATGTTATTCATATCTGTGAATGTTGGTGACATTTCTTCAGTTGTCACCTAATTCAGAGAGAGTTATTTCAAACCATGAAAATACTCCGTAAAATCAACACTATTCATTAACACACCACTTGGATTTCATATTTGTAGTAATATTTTTGAAGAGTATTTTGATTTCCATTTATAGAAAGTACAGTTGAATTAAAAAAGAGCCTGGAATAGAATCCTTAAGTACATGACTCAAACAAGAATTCTGTAAAATGTGAATGATAAATTCTATACTTCCCTTATATTTTAATTTAGCCAAAGAAGGCTGTTGTAACAGATTTTTTTTCAGGCCTATGACATCATAGACCTTGCTGGTTTGTTACTCAAACTATTACTATTATGTAAAGAACTGGACATCACATAATAATATGTTACAGAATATGCCAGTGGGAATGAAGCAGCAGAAAGCAAAAAGAAATTATTATTAAATGAGGCATGGCCAACAGAGAATAGTTATCTTAATCTAAAACCACTCTGTGGCCCTTCCATACATAATGACCAAACTAAATATAAAATCATTTTGTGGTCACTCAAGAATATTTTTTCAACCAAATCTTCAAACTTTTACAAATTTTTGACCAAATGTAGGTCAGCCTTACACTTAAAAGTAGTTGAAAATCTGCTCTATCCTCAGAGAACCTGGAACTATGGTCACTAATTGTGCTAAGAACTGGGTTAGGTAATTTTGTTTGTGTGAGTCAAGATCTCATTCTGTCACTCAGGCTGAGTACAGTGGCATGATCATGGCTACTGCAGTCTCGACCTGCTGGGCCAGGCGGTCCTTCTGCCTCAACCTTCCAAGTAACTGGAACTATAGGTGTGTGCCACCATGCCTGGTTATTTTATTTTATTATATTTATTTTTATTGTAGAGACAAGGTCTTGCCATGTTACCCAGGCTGGTCTCAAATTCTTGCGCTCAGATTACAGGTGTGAGTCACTGTGTCCAGCAGATGACTTTATAGTTACCTCTTTTATTTCTTATTATAACCCTGTAAGTTGGGCATTATTATTCTCATTTTACAAATGAGAAACCTGAATTTTAGAGAGATATGATACTTGTCCAAACATGGAAAAGCAGTCTAAGAACAAACACTTGAATTCAGGTCTAGTAAGTTGAATGGTAGTTCCATGAAAGGATATGTTCATGTCCCAGTCCCTGGAAACTATGAATCCCCACAACCTGTAAATACTACCTAATATGGCAAAAGAGTGGATATTCCCTTATATGAAAAAAGATGTGATGAAGTTAGGCATCTTGAGAGAAGGTGCTTACCCTGAATTAGCCCAGTAGGCCCTAAATGCAACCACATGTGTCCTCATGAGTTAAACACAGAAAGAAGCAGACACACATGGCATGAAGACCACGTGAAGATGAAAACAGAGATGGGAGTGAGGTGGCCACGAGCCAAGGGATGCTGACAGCCAGCAGAAGCTGGAAGAGACAAGGGATGGAGTGTCTCCGAGAGCCCCTGGAGGGAGTGTAACTTTGCTATCACATTAATTTCAGACCTCCAGTCTCCAGGACTGTGAGAGAATGTGTATTGCTGGACACCGCCAAGTTGGTGGTGACTCACTTGGCAGCCACAGGACACTGAGACCCAAGGTCTCCTGATACCCCTTCTGCAACACCATTTGAGCTTCTTGATAGCAGAATGCCAGGTGGCAGGCCTTAGAACATGGCACTCTAGACATTCCTTATGTGCACTCAGACCTGGGGCCAGCCCTGACAGACTTAAAATCTAAGTTCTTCAGCCTATATAGAAGGTACCATTCTAGATCATTGAACCTGATCTTTTTACATGCTTAGTATTACATTTGTAGAAATGAGAGTGGATTAATCCCCAAAGATTTTAAGATTATTTCGGCCTAAAAGATTTTTAGATTCTTTCTAGCACTACGAGTCTCTATAATTACCTTTCTGTTTATCAATAAATATGGGTTGAATTAATAAAAGAATAAACCAATGAATGAAAATGTTGCTATACATAGAGCCAAAACAATCAAGCCCTATTGTGTTACAATAGCAAGTACTTAAACTAAAAAGAATGAATGTCTTGCCAAAATATGACTCTCTAGGAAAATAACCTGAATAGACTATAAATGATCAGATTAAAGGAAATAAATATCTAAATCTATGGTAATAATGCAACCAAACTGACTGGGATGAATTCCACAGAAGGCAAAATAAATTTTAGGTAAAAATCAATGTAAGAAAGAAACCAGAAAAGCAAAATTTGGAGGAAAATTTTGATTTCCAAGGCAAAGGATGATTGTTGTTGTTGGACTTTTGTAGCATCAGGCAGTATTGCAACTACTTTGAATCATGACATTTTACAATCTTCATTGTAACCCTAAGAGGCAGGGACTATCATTATGCTCATTTTGCAGGTGAGAAAACAGATTACAAAATTCATAGTCAGTAAGTGATGGAGTGACTAAGAGGCAGGTTGGCTAGTACAGCAGTATTTGCCAAAACACTGTTGAGAGCAATACTTAAAGCAGAGAAAGTTGATGAAGAACTAGAACTCTGAATCCACCAGTTTACTACTTTATTCTTCCATTTTTAAGACATGCTTATACAAGTAATATGCATTAGGCATTTTGCTAAACACTAGCCATAGAGTGAAAAAATAAACTAGCAAAACTAAAGGCAGAGACTTTTAATTTGCAAATGAGAAAACATAATAGAAAAAAACGGCTTGGGAAAACATAATTATATGTGAATTTGAACCAAAAAAGTGACTACATTTTCTTTAAAAAATTCTCCACCTAGGAGCGTTTCCTAACAGGATTTTAGTGGGCACAGTCTCAAAATTTTCTAAGCCCTTATCATCCAAGATGGTGCCAGGAAGATATAAAAGAGCCCGTGAAGTCAATTTTTAAGGAGCTCCAGGAACCCGTGTGAAGAAAAGGATTATTCACCAACAATAAAAACAAAGGGCTAAGTAGAAAACAACTGAAGGATTGTTCATCGAAACAAAAATAATCTACTTGGTTCTAAGTACCAACAAAACCAGAGATGATTTCTAGCAAAGTAGAAATGACTTCTCAGTGATTCTAAGAGACCATGTCAGAAATCATTCTAGTCAGTTCTCCTCAGATTTATGAAAAATAAGTCAATGGATTCCTGTTACATGATAGGAATCTTGAAGAAATACTCAGACTTTTAAATTAGGAGTGAGTGGGTTTGAATCATAGCTCTACAAAATACCAGCTGTGTGGCCTTAGGCCTATTACTTAAAGGCTCCTGGTTTAGTTTCACCATGTGAAAAATAGAGGTAATAAAATAACCCACCTCTGATGTTGGTAAAGAATTAAGTGTAATAATGTGTGTGAATTGCTTAACATCAGTAATGTGTTCCATTACTGATAAGTAGTAGTATTATTAGCAATTGATTAGTGGATGAATCAATTACTATGACTAGGATAATTATTAATCTGATCAGAAGCTTTTTTTTTAGTGTTTCACCAGTTCTCTTTGAGTCACACATCACCATGTAACTTGTCTGGCTAATGAAATATAGGTGGAAGTGAAGTGTCACTTCTGGCAGAAATATTTTAAGGCCAGTCAGAATTCCTCTTCATTTCTTCCTTCTTCCAGGGTTATCAGCAACATTCCTGATAGTGAAGGCTCCCCCAGGCTAGATCCCTGAATAATGATGACACAAAGCAGCGCCCCTACCAACCTGTGATGAGTATAAAGTATGGAGTAAGAAGTGAACTTCTTTAAGTTAGCTCCCGAGGAATATATGTGCATACATTCTCCTAAACAATGAGGTTTGTTTGTTACCACAGCTCAACCTAACCTATCCTGACTAATACAACAGCATTCCAGGTTTGTTCTGACTTTCAATTCCTAAGTAATATAAATGCTTTCAGTCTGTTTATATATTGATCCAATCTTTTGTTTTCAGTCTTGTTACCTCGATGCCCTCCTTCAAATGTTTACAAATCAAGCCTGTCTCATGGATTTAAATTCCCACAGGACAGACTGTGATTTTGTAATTCTTTTTATATAGCAGAACCTACAACAATACTAAAATGGGATTCAGCATTTAATAAATGCCTCTTTGACATTGGCAATGACAGAGATGATCATAAAACCATCTCCATGACAATCCCTTCATGTTCAATCCCACTTACTTCTCTTTACTCCAATAGTCCTTTCAGAAGAAAGACAGATATTTTCAAAACAACTGTCACTAAAAAAGGCAAGCAGGTAGGTATTTTGCTCTCTGTTTCAAGCCTACTCTGAGAATAGAAAAACAAGTCTGTAAAGCTGATATTCCTGGGCCTTGCACTAATGCTCCAGAATAAGTAACAAAAACTCAAATGTGTTCATGTTCTTTAAAGAAAGCATAAAAACAATTAGTCTTTATACAATTTTTCCTTATTGAAGCAGTGATGTGTAAAAACACTCAGAAACTATTTGCAGGACTCAGAAACAGGAGCTAGCTGAGCAGTGTTTATTCATGCAGATGTGGTGGGATGCTTCATTTTTGCTTAACCCTCCAGGGTCCTAAGACAAGAGATCTCTTTGCTTTAGCAAGGCAAATTCGTGGCCAGAATGATGAGGCTAGTCTGCATACCTAGGGCAGGGTACAGGGGATAGGAGGGTAGGCAGGGAGGGTGATGAATGCCAATGAGGGAGGCAACATGCTCACCCCTTCCACCTGCCTCCCTTCACTCACTCAAAGAGTGATCTGCAGAGCCAGCCCCGAGGGGGTGTGCAGTCCCGCATAGGATCTGCACCTCTATCACTCCAGATGGTGCTGGCATCAATGAGGAAAACTCAGATGGGTGGCACGGACAGTTAAGAAGCCCAAAAGGTGATCAGAAGACTGAAGTTCTTACACAGGTCAAGATGAAAAGACACAAGCTCCACTGCTTTTACGATAAGGAACAAAATCCCCATCACAACTGACTATGCCCTGCATCATCTGACCCTTCCCCACCTCTCTAGCCCCATCTGCTGCTGGTAGGCCCATCCCTCACTTCGTCTCAGTTAGGGATGGGTCTAGCAGCAGCAGATGGGGCTAGAGAGGTGGGGAAGGGTCAGATGATGCAGGGCATAGTCAGTCATATTCACCTTAAGTTCCTTAAGGCCCTTGGTACACCCCTCTCTCTTGGCCTAGGTAACTCCTACCCATCATTCTAAGTGCAGCTCAAATGTTACACGCTCAGCAAAGCATCCCTGATGTGCCACACCCATCCCAGAAAAGAACAAGTCTTCTGGTCATATAGCTTTACACACTTTAAAATGTTCCTTTACAGAACTTAGGAGGTTACGTTTTTAACTTTTAACACCAGTATGTTTATTTTAATGTCTGTCTCTAGCACTAACTGATAAGCTACACAAAGAAAGACACAGCATCTATTCACCATTGACTCTCTGGCACTCACTCCTCCCCCTGACAGGGGCACAGTGCTCAACAAATAACTGTCCAATGAGAGAAGCAAGTGGAGGGTCTGAAGCACAGCATGCCTATGAGCTCCAACTCTTTTGGGACAAATGCCATCTCCTCCTTCCAACATCTGCTTCTCTGAGGCCTCTGCCCATCTGGATCTAGCCACCTGCCCCTGGACAACGCTTCGCCAGAAAGAATATCAGTTGAACAGCACCTAGATGGAAGCACTCATTCATCAAAAACTGTCCCCAGAAGTGGAATAAGGCTAGAGAGAGGATTGGGCCTTTAACCCTCCAGCCAAGAAAAGCAAGCATTTTCATTACTCTCCTTAGCCAAAACTACTGGAATGTGATCCTAACATGGGTTGACTGTCAAGTCCTCCTGTAGGCATTTACGAAAATTAGGGTTCTAAGAATAACCCCACCCCCCACACACCTCGCCCCTCACCCTTTACCCCTCACCCCTGTCCCATCCCCAGGTGTTTTACATGATCTGTCAAGTCTGGAAACAACGTGTTAGGAAATATTTTCAAGAAACATAGCCAGCACCTCCATTCTGAGTGCCAGGCTAAACGTTTAGGAACTGGGACAACTCCTTCTAGAAAGAGAAGAGTCATGCATGGGTCCAATTCACTTTCGAGAGGTGCCAAGCTCTGTGGCTTCCAGGTCCTTAACTACAAAAAGTGCTGTCATAGGGCTGTGGCAAGAAAGTGGGAAGTGTAGCATTCCTTTGATGTAGGATACGCCTCACCCCAGAAAGCTATGACTGCACAGGAGGGCCTGGACGGAAATGCACAAAAGAAACAGGTCTTCTTCCTGTGGGGACTGGCAAATGCCTTACACTGACCAGAGCAACCCCTGGCCTCAGCTAGAAACATGAAAGGGGGTAATTGAGCAGAGAAGCAGCCCTTCTCCCCCATCAAAGAGCCACCCATCATGCTTGCTCAGTCTGGCAGTGAAGTTCCCCCATCCTTCCCAAACAAAGAAGAAAAGGCCATAAATCAAGACTGAAATCTTGAACCAGAGCTATTTAGCTGCAGACACCTCTGGAAGAAGAAAGAAAAGAACAGCAACACTCTCACCAAGGAGCAGAGGTAAAATTCTGAATTTAAAAGGGACTTAGCGCTGAATAAGTTTAAGAACATAAGCACAGGGATGAGGCTGTTCCTGGGTTTAAGTTCATTTTCTACGATTTACTAAATGTGTGCCCTTGGCCAGGTCACTTAATCTCTGTGTGTCTTCATTCCTGCATCCCTAAAATGGAAAGAGCAGTACCAACTTCTCAAGGATATTTTGAGAATTAAATAAACTGAGGCCTGGTAGATAGCAAGTGCTCAAACTATGGCAGCCATTACTAACATTATGATTTAATGTGTAAGATTTCAATTTCATATTATAAGTGTAGCTATCGGGAGTATCTGCGCGCACATATTCTCCTACACAATAATGACATCTATAAAAATTCATGTTACGAGAATGAAGCAATTTTTAAAAATGAGGTTGTTAGCCTATAAAATTAATTGTATCATTGACTTAAAAGCACAAGCAGTCTAAAAGAGACTTTCTGAAGAACTGCTAAAATAGAGAGGTACTTTAAAGACTTTTTAGTGGAAGAAAATTTGCTACAGAAAGGAGAAGTAAAGACGTGGTTCTAAAACTTCCATGATATGGCTTTGACAATAGTGTTAAAGGGAGAAAAGAAGGGATTGTACTAGTCCTCTTTTATTTTCCTTAGTAATCACTTAAAAAAAATTGTATTATAAAGATGTGGGTTACATTTCAGGGTTAGGTATATAAACATTGATCACGCAGGTACCCTTGTTGATGAGGTATGCTTCTCCTACCCCTAGCAGTTTCCCTCAACTGCCAATCCCACCCCACTCCCCACCCTCCCACCCCCTAACAGTTTACCACTACCTACTGCTAATCGCTTTCTTATAGCATTACAATTGTTCAAGTTCTGTCTACGAGTGAGAACATATGGAACTCTGTTCTTTGTTTCTGTGACAGGCCGCTGAGTATGACTGACTCTAAATCCATCCAAGTTGCTGCGATTCGTGGTGGCTCTCGATATTACAATGTTCCTACCTAACTTAGCCGTCTACCGGTTTCAACAGTGTGTCACTTCCAATGAAGAACAGAAGGCTTATTTCATGTAGGCCTTTTATCCTCCCTCCCATTTAAAATATAATTGTCTTAAGTATTTCCTATACAAACGTGGAGCATTGTATCAGACGGTATTTCTAATTTTTGCTTCAACTGTCAAAGATAATTTTTAAAGTGTATAGGGAGAAGGACAGTCTGTTATATTTACTTGCAACTCTACTCAGTCTATTATTTGTTTCTTCCTTCCGGAGTTGCAAGCCTCTTTCTGTTACTATCTTCTTCTGTTTGGAGAATTTCCTTTTGTGATCACTTAAAGGTAAGTGAGCGGGCGACACGTTCTTTCTGGTCTTTCTTCACCTGAGAATGTCTTCATTTCCTCCTCATTCCTGGAGGATGACTTCGCTTGACGTGGAATGCAAAGCTGACATTGTCTTTCAGCACTGGAAAGAGGCTTCTGCCTGGCCTTTCTGGCCTCAGATAAGAAATCTGCTGTTATTCCAACGGTCGTTTTCTGTAAGTGATGTGTCGTGTCTCTCTAGCTGCTTTCAAGGCTGTTTGTTGGTCTTTCGTTTTCAGAAGTTTAATTGTGATATGTCTTGACATGGATTCTTTTTTTGTAATTGGAAGTTTGCTCATCTTCTTGAACCTGCGAATTCATGCCTTTCACTAAGTTTAGAAAATTTTAGCCACTTCCAGTCCTACATTCTTTCTAGTCTCCTTCTGAGACTCTGCTGACACAAATGTTAGATCTTTGGGTGCCGTTTCACAGATCTCTAAGGGTCTGTTCATTTGTTTGCCGTCCATTTTCTCTCTGTAGTTCAGGTTAGGTAAATTGTGTAGACTGTCTTTGAGCTTACTGATTCTTCCGTTGTCCTCGATCTATAATTCAGCTCGTCCTGTGAGTTTTTAATTCTGGTTATTGTATTTTTCATGTCTATAATTTCCATTTGGTTCTTTTTTATATCTTCTATTTCTTAGCTGAGATTTTCTATTTTTTAAAATTTGTTTCAAGAGTATTCATAATTGCTTGCTGAAGCACTCTTTATGATTGCCGCTTTGAATCGTCTGTCAGATAATTCCAACATCTGAGTCATCTCGGTGTTGGTGTCTGTGGGTTGGCTTTTATCATTCAAGTTGTGATTGTTCTGGTTCTCGGGATGATGAGTAGTTTTTTTATGTATGAATTATTTTTCTCTTTGAAAGTTTCTCTCTTTTTTTAACATGCAAAAAGCAGTGATAGTCAGAGCCCTTCACGACTGAAATAGTATGGAATTGGCCAATCAAAAAAATTACAACCCGCTCAGCATAAATGCTGACTATAAACAACCAGGCTGTCTATAACAGATCGTGGAGTCTAACTAGTAGCACTGAAAAAAAATCTCAACTCTCTGAAAATATTCATTATACTTTTAATTATAATTTTAAATGAGTTCTTCTTCCTGTTTGCTTTACTTTTTGCTGTTTAATACGGCCTCAGCTGTCTGGTGGGTCTTACCTTCCCATCTGTATCTTAGAGTGAGGCCTTAACAAGCTCACAGGAATCTTCTGTGCCTAGGCAGGGGGGGCCGTGTAGATGATGTGGCCAGGCATTTTTGGGGAGACACAGCTGTCAGTGTATCAATCTCTCACCTTTGGCCAGTTTTACCAAATTTGCTTCTCAAATGCTGAGTGCCCACATCTGGGAGAAGGAACCAGGGTTCTCACTGCTTCTTATAAGAACTTTCACTTAATCTGTTTTTAATACAATGTCCTCACCTTCGGCTATGGCCAGTGTCTGTAAGTCCAAAGTTTGTGTGCTTCTTTGGTGCCCCGGACCAAATTTCTGAACAAGGACAGTCACCCAGAGTCTGTCTATTAAATAAATACAACCAATGACTCCCTCTGGCTTTTAGCCCTGAGATTTGCACTGTGTGGAATCCGTTATCTCCTCTCCTGCGCCTCTGGAATAGTGCTGTCTGCGAACCGTCCCTGAGAGACTTGAGCAGACGGCCTCAAGGTTTCTGCAGGACTCCATTCTCTCCCAGAACTTCAGGTGGGAAAGGCTGCCCTGCCTTGAGGCTGGGAGTGAGGCTTGGGACCTCATGCTGGTTGGCCACTGGCGGCAAGCTGCCCCAGGTGAGGAAGCCCAAGCCCCAAGTTCCCCAAGCACTTGCGTGAGAGGTGGTGCAAGTCCAGAGAAGGCTCCCGGTGTGAATGCCGGCAGGTAGCAGCTGGGGGCCTGGCGCACCAGCTGGGTGAGCGAGACTTCGTGGCATCTGGGTGGGGTGGACAGGGCCTGGTGCAGATACCCCTCGCACTACTCAAATTTGGTGTATTCTGCCTCGACATGACTCTTCCGGATTTCAGTGGAATACGGTTGCTGAGAATATCTAGGAGGGCGGTAGTGGGTGAATGCCAGTACCCACGGGTGCAGCACACCCAAGCCCACCACGGACGCCCATGCCCCCCTACCCACTCCAGATTCCCCGCAGTCCTTCCCTGCACCTAGAGGTAGGAGCCTCTGCCTACTGTGCTTCACGGACCGTGTTGCCGTGCCTGATTGGAGCTGGGCGTGGGGTGCCGAGGGGCCCCAGGGATCCCTGAAGGCCACACATCCACCACACGGGGCCGCCTTGCTCCCTCATGCTGATTCGGTCCATTTCTCTCCAGCCTGGTGACTGTTTTCTTGGCCTGTTTCTGTCTTGGTAAGAGGAGTCCACAGTAGGCAGGTGGCACCCGTAATTTTCAACTTAGGAGGACCTCTGTTGTGTCCCCTGGTGGAATCATCTTGCCTCTGAGAACCGGGATCTCCCGTCCCCACCTCCCGTCCTCTGCTTCTCAGCAACTCGTCCTCCATTCCAGAGACATGGCCGCACGCCGGAGACACGGACGCTTCCCTGCCCTCACGGAGTCCCGTCTCCAGCAGGGCCCGTGGTTGTCTTCCACCCGCCACTCCACCAGAAGGGCAGTTCTGAGAAGATGCGGTGGGTCCCGTGGTCACGTGACCACGGACACACCTTCATTTCTAGCAAGCGAGTCCCTGGAGACAAATCAATGCTGTATGGTTTCCCATGCCAGTGAATCGGACCGTCTCTGAGCCCCGGATGTGGTACTGGCTGCACCACTGCTGGGTAAAGGCGAACCCAGACCCAGACGATGGAGCGGTCCCAGTGCGGACGGGCCCAGGCAGGAAGGAGTCCGGTGGAGGCCCCTCAACGTCATGTCCTCCAGAAACGGTGGCGGTGGGCTTGGTGTTCCATGTGGCAGGAGCTAGATAGGCCCTGGTGAAGAGACGCTTTGGCTACTGGACCCCACAGGGCCCCCCTGCCCGCTGCCATGACTGTCCCAAGTGCCAGCCCATGCGCCAGCATGGGGTGGCTGAGGGCAGAGGTAGGCTGCTGTCCCCGGAGGAGGCATCCTTTTCACCTGGTCCTGTAGAGCCCTCCGCAGTGGGTCCCTTCTGGAGGGTGTTCCCAGGAGACACGAAGATCCTCGTACTTGGGAGTCACTTCCACCGGGCCTTCAAGCCTCTTCCAGAAATGTGTTTGTCCCAGTCTCCCATCTCATTCCTCCAACCTCCCTACCTCCCGGCCACGCCGTGTGCCACAGCTCCCGAGTCCACAGATTCCTGCTTCAGCTCCTGCCTCTACACGCAGAGTGGACGACCAGGAGCTCCGGCCACCGGGAGAATGTGCCCTTGCCACTGTCTCTCCACCTGCTCCAGACTGGGCGGTAGCGCAGCCGCCGGATATATTCAGCTCTCGAAAACAGCTGGCCCACCCAGGAGGCAAGCCGTGTCTTTCTCCGTCAGCGGGTCGTTGAGAGTCCCCCATGAGCCCACAGGCACGAGCTGACAGGGTTGTTGTCACCTAAAAGTCAGCTTTGCCCCCAAAAGCGTTTCTTTTTCTTGTCCGGCGTTGTAAAGCCAGTATAAAAAGCCAAAAGTAGGCTTCAATTTTATCACCATGGTATGGAGAAACAGGATGCGGTTCACAAATCAGCTTCTCCCGAGGAGGGAGGGGAGGGGGCGAAAAAGTGGGCTTTCTTTCACGAAGAGGTTGGTCATTAGAAGGAAGGGGAGGGAGAGTCATGTCTTTTCTGGGAACGGGGGGAGACTTCGGAGAGTTCAGGTCACCCCTCTTCTCTCCTCTTTTGGGCTGACATTTCCTGTCACGGCTGCCGAGGGCAGTGTCATTTAGTATGGAAGGCATATTATAGCGAGGTGAGAGGGTCTTCGGAGACCAAGTGGGTTGCCATCTTGAATTGCACTGGTTTAGCTGGCTTAGTCAAGAGAGGAACTTCTGTCCGCAAATTCAGCTACGTCACGCAGGCATTGCACGGGGTAGCAGCGTTGGTGGGACAACCGTGTGATGCAGAAGTCTGGGCCATCTGCGTATGCAGCTTGCCTGTGCGATCTTATGGCTTACGGGAGTCTCCCCCCACCCCCACCGGCTCAAGGTAGGCAGCCCGGCCTGTGGCATGGCCACTCGATGCCCCATGGTAGGAGGGTAGCCTTGACCAGGCACAGTGGCATACCAAGAGTTGCCTCTGAATATGGGTGCCATTTCCTTCGTTCCCCGTGGCTGCAGTGTGGCCTGCTCAGGACTCCACTTTCACCCTGCACGGTGACACTGTACGTGGCTGCCCCGACCTCCTCTCCAGCACGTTTGGCTACCACAGGCGCCTTTCGCACACGGGCTCTGCTGGCCACACAGCCTACGTGACAGAATTCCTTGTCCCACAGTCTGAGCTGCTGTAGAGTTCTCGCCTCAAGACTAGAAACGTCCAGGTTACCTGGCATGGGGCAGATTTGTTTGATCCAACACAGAAAGCTCTGACTTTTCCTCTGATGAAGCCGCAAACTTGGTGAAGGTACCAGGTCTTCTGCTCACCTTTTACCTTGTGAGGCATATCCCAGCACGCCCCAGACCCCTGGACCTCCGTGCCCTACGGTGGTGTGGGCAGCCCCCGGTCTCCGCAGGGCTCACCTTCCCCTCCTGCCGCATGCTTGTTTCACCTCTATGCTCAGGATCCTTGCCCCTCCTGCTCCTCGGGTCCATCGATGTGATGTCATCAGTATGTGTTCATCATGAGACGTCCTTAGAATGTCCCAGCTGCCCAAGCCTCTCTCCGCTACCCTGTGGCGGGGAACAGGTGACCATCTCCCTGGCAAAGCCGTGACCGTGTCCCGTCCTCCACCCCAGGTGTGTGAACTGCTTCCGATCCTGCTTCCTGACAGACATTTACGAGGACGTGTTGGCCAAGTCATGGGTTGTATTCCACGAGCCAGAGGCTGCCTTCTGTTCCGGTAAAGACGGCAAGTACACCGGGGCAGGTGCAGCTGGGGCTTCTGCCTGACTGCACTCATGGCGGCCCCTGTCACCTGCCGTGCTCCATCTGGCTCTGCAGAGGCCGGGTTGGTGAACAGCATGGAAACGTGATGAGAGCCCCCGCCCTGCATGCTTAAGGGTGGTGTTCATCGTTCCGTTTCCCCCAGACGTGATATCCTTTCTTATTTATTATCTTGGCTGCCGGCTTCCAGTTTCAGGTACTCCCATGTGGCTGTTCTTTCTCCAATAGGTCAGGGATCAATATGCATGTTCTTCCAGCTGGGAAGTGTCTCTGTCCCAGCTGTACACTCGGAAACCAGAAAGGGCCCACTGGAGCCACTGTGAGGCACATCTGGACCAGGGCTGTGGGTGAACTGTGTCCCTCCAAATTTGCGCACTGAAGTCCTTACCGCTCCCCCGCCCTGCATACCTCACATACCCCCCATCACTACAGTTTAGCCACTATAGTTAGAGACAGGGTCTTTCAAGAGGGGAAACTGAGATTATGAAGGTGGGTCCCGATACAACCTGACCAGCGTCCTTATAAGAAGAGGAGATCAGGACACAGACACACAGAGGAACACCCATGCGAGGACACAGGAGACTTGTACAAGCCACGGAGAGAAGTCTCAGGAGGACCCAGCCCTGCCCACACCTTGACCTGGGACATGAGAAATAAACTGAGAAATGAACATGTGTTATCTGTCAGCAGCCTGTGGTTTTCGTTATGCTGGCCCTGGCAAGTCAGGGCGGCCAGGACTCCACCTACTCCTGGCCCACCGATCCCTACTCTGACAGGGGTCCACAGTGGCCTTTTGGGTCCCTGGGGATTCACGTCGGCTTGGATCCTGTGGCCAAAAGTGTCAGAAAGTTCAGCCTCTGCCCGTGACTGTTTCCCCAGGGGAGTGCCTGAATGCCTTTGGGAAGGGTGGGGAAGTGGGCCTTGTGGTACCGTGGGGCCCCGCCGCCTCACTCTGGATGGGCTCTGGGCCTCCGAACGGGCTCAGGTCTGAGGCTGACAAGGGACCACACTTTCCACCGGGACAGCTGGCCCCAGTCTTCTGCTCCCTCCTTCCTCCACCTGCCTCCCTTGCCTGCAGGAAGCTACCCGCATGGTGGCTGCCCGCCAGCTCTCCTGGAAGCTAAACAGGCAGGTCTCCCGAATCTGCTCGTCAGCAGTCCAGGTCAATCCTTTCTGTCCACAGCCCTCACAGTCGCTCTGTCCCCACTCAAACGCAGCGACACGGCCCAAGGCAGGGATCCCTTCCCTCCGGTCTTGTCCCCCTTCACCGCGGAGGAATGTCCTCTTGGCTGCCCTCGCCAGCACCGGGGACTGGCGACAACGCCCGTTACCAGGAGGAGCCTCTTGGCGGTCTGCCTGTTGGGTGGTCTGACTTCAGCCTCTCAACCTTCCAGTCGGCAGGGCCACCTCTGGAACTGTTTTATTCTAGGTTCCCTCGAAGCAGAGTCTGAAGCAGGAGTTCTTGGCCTGAAGTCGGGGTTCTCAGGAGACCCGAAGGCAGCAGGGGAGGACACGGGGGAGCTTAGCCACACGGACGCACTTTTACACGCGGCTCAGCCGCCCTGAGCCTGCAGAGAACTTCGAGGCACAGACTGTGTCGCAGAATCTGTCCCGCCTTGGGGCAATGATGTGGGAAGTCTGAATCCTGTCTGTCAGGAGTTGACCACAGGCCACCAGGGGCTGAGGGCGGAGCTCCCAGCAGCTGCTCCTAGCGGCTCCAGCTGCCGAGTACCAGTCTCCAGGGAAGGCTGTGGACTGAGCCTCTGGGTCAGTACCTGTCACTGTCTACCCACTGGTCCGTGGGTGGGTGTCAGTTGGACAGAGAGATCTCAGGGGTCTGGGCGGGGACCCACCCACCCACCAAAAAGCCACACGATTTACATGACCCCGTGTATGTGTTTATTTTGGCTTAAAGAAGTTTTGCATGTTTGCGTAACAAAATAGATCCATCTCGTTTTTTTGCAGATGCTAATTTTTTTCAGAATATGTGTAACAGTCCCATCCATGACAGCTCCAAATTGAAACAACCCAGATGTCCATCAACAGAGGTTATGACACTGCCATAGAGCTAAATGCTGCCTAGCAATACAGTGGAGCAGACCGCTGGGACTCGGGACAGCACGCATGAACCTGGTGCCTCCAAGCCGCGCACAGAAGCCAGCCACAAGCACACATGCCACATGACTCCCACGGGTCCCACTTCCATTTGCGGAGAAATCCTGCACGCCCCTCACACAAAATACGATATGATTTTCTTTTCGTTTGCATGTATTTTTACCTTAAATGTTTAATACTCTGGAATTTGTTTTGGCTTGGCACATAAAGCAGGGAACTTTGGAATGTTCTTCCAAATGGTTGACCAGATGTTCGGCGCGGTATTGCCACCATCCGTCCTGTGCCTACTGGCTCGGAACGCCACTCCCCCGCACACTCAAGCTCGCCCGTTCGTCTGCCTGCTCCCGGATCCGAGCCCTCACCCGCTGATCTGTCTATTCCTCTCCAGACTCATGCTGTTTAGTTGGTTTAGTTAGCGATGCGTTTCCATATCTGATAGGGTAAGCCCTCTTCGTTACTCTTTCATAGTCCCCAATTTTTCTCGGCTGTTCTCACACACGCATTCTTCCAGATGAGCATTCGAATCACTCTGTCGCCTTCCAGAGTGCCTGCTGGGCTTTTGCATGGAATTGTTTAAAATTTATAGATTCACTTGGAGGAAAGTTACATCTTTTCGATATTGTGTTCCAGTGCAACAATATCATAACTCTCTCCTTTTATTCAAAGTCTTTTTTTATATGCCCTGGTGTGAAAGACACTCCTTTTCCCCCTTGTTTTCCGTGTGTGTGTGTGTGTGTGTGTGTGTGGTTGTGTGTGTGTTTGGTACCTGTCCAAACCATCTCCCATGCCCTTTCCTCCGGCTGGGGGGCCTCCTTCCCAGGAGGGATGCAGTATTCCCAGTGGGCCTGCCCCCACCAAAGGGGTGGAGTGATGGACTCGCCTGAGCCAACCAGAAAACACCATCCCCCTGGCCTCAGTGATGGGTCACAGCCAGCCAATGGGCGGTCCCTCCATGAGACTTGCTATGTAGGATGCAGGAAGCAGAGGGTTTCCCTTTCTCTGGAATTGCCACCTGTAAGGATGAGGTGGGTTGGGAACAGTCTGTCTGCCTGAGGAACACAGCGACACAAATAAATAACATCTCCGAGCACCTGTTTTGTGCCAGGTACTGTTCTCCAAGTTTCACAAGATGTGGCTCCTGTCCTCACAAGAACGTGATGGGACAGACAGGGTGATCTTTAGAACATTTGGCAGGGGAGAAGACCCAAGATGGTCAACGAGTGGAGCTGGAGTGAGTTTCTCCTATGGAGTAAACCAAGATAAAGTTTCCTTGGCACTCAGAAAGGAACGGGACCAGCAGCACCCCAAGACTCATCAAGGAGGTGATAATAGCCACACAGTGCAAAGAAGACCAAAAAACCCCATCAACCTGGGTTGGACCTAGCCAGACTCTCTCCTGGATCACAAGACAGACCACCAGCAGCCTCTGGATGCAGTGAGGAAGCCTGCCCTCTGCCTAGGTTGGCTGGGCACTTCCTTGGAGCAACACACACCAGGCAGAAAGCCCACAGCCACCCTCACAGTTGGCGTCCTCCCACAAGCACCACCTCTGGGCTGGAGATCAGCAGTACAGCCCGCCATATCAGATACATCAGATACTGGATGGTCTGATCCCAGGCCCAGCTAACACCACTTTCCAAGCTAACCAGCCACTCAGGATGCTGTGAGCCAGTGCAGGTGCCCAGGCGAGGATCACCACAGTTGGCAATTGAGAAACTCACCACACTAAGGCTGTATATAACCTGGGGAACCCCACAGCGCCTACATCAGCCCCCGCCAACATCAGGAAAGAAGGCTTAGTCTACCCAAATGAGAAGGAACCAGAAAAATAATCCTGACCATATGAATAAACAGAGTTCTCCAACACCCTCCAAAGCCCGCACTGCCTCTTCTGCAAGGAACTGTAACCAAAATGAAATTTTTGAAACTCTTGACATGAAATTCAAATGGTTGACTATAAAATTGTTCAATGAGATTCAGGAAAAAGTTGAAAACCAACATAAAGAAATTAAAAAAAGAAAAGCAAAACAAAGGAATTCAGGACATGAATGAAAAATTCTCCAAAGAGACAGACACCATTTTAAAAAACCAAGCTGAAATTACAGAAATGAAATAATCATTTAAGGAAGTACAGAATGCAGTGGAAAGTTTTAGCAGTAGACTAGAACAAGGAGAAAAAAGAATCTCAGAACTTAAAGACAAGTCTTTCAAATTAACCCAATCAGACTACAATTAAAAAAAAAAAAAGAATCAAGGGAATGGAACAAAGTCTCCAAGAAACGTAGGATGACATAAAATGTCCAAACCTAAGAATCATAGGTATTCCTGAGGAAGAAGAGAAAACAACAGGTTTGGAAAACCCATTTTAGGGAATAATGGAGGAAAACTTCTCTGGCCTTGTCAGAGATTTAAACATCCAGATACTAGAAGCCCAAGGAAACCCCAAAAGAGTCATTGCAAAAAGGTCATCCCCAAGGCACGTAACCATCAGGCTATGCAAAGTTAACGTGGAGACAAGAATTTAAGAGGTGAGGCAAAAAGCATCAAATAACAAAAGGAAACCTATCAGATTAACAGCACGCTTTTTAGAAGAAACCTTATAAGCCAGAAGGAATTGGGGCCCCATCTCCAATCTTCTCAAACAGAATAACAGTCAGTCAGGGATTTTTTTTTCTCTTTTAATTTTTATTTTGAAATTGTGGGGTACAATTCAGGGTTAGGTACACAAATGCTCCTTGTGCAGGTACCCTTATTGATGAGGTGTGCCCCCCCCAGGCAGACATCGACTACTGTCAATCCCAGCTCCCCACTCCCCAACCCCCTCCTCACAGTTTCCCACCACTTTTAATTCCTTTCCTACAGTAAAATGGTAGCTGTTTAAGGCCCACTTATGAGTGAGAACATATGGTACTCAGCTCTTTCTTTCTGTGAGAGATCACTCAGTATTATAAACTCTAATTGCATCCAGGTTGCTGCAAAGTTCATGATTTCGTTCTTCTTTATGGTTGCATAATATTCCATTGTATAATGTACTACTTTTTTTTAATCCAGTCCTCCTTTGGTGGGCAGCATGGTCGGTTCCACGTTCTTGCTATTGTCAGCCAGGGATTTTGTATCTTGTAAGACTAATGGTCATAAATGAAGGAGAGATAAAGTCTTTCGTAGACAAGCAAATGCTGAGGGAATTTGTCACCACTAGACTGGGTCTATAAGAAATACTCAAAGGAATTCTAAATATTGAAACAAAAGGCTAAAATATATTAGTAGAAAAATGCTGGAAATCATAAAGTTCACAGGGCTTATGAAACACCAACACAATAGAGAAAATAAATAGATAATAAATAAATAAGGCAGCCAGATAACAACCAGCATAATGAATGCAATAGTTCCCTAAATATCATTATTAACCCTGAACTTAAATGGTCTCAATGTCCTGCTAAAAAGGAGGCTGGCAGAACAGATTAAAAAACACAATCCAAATATCTACTGCCTTCAAGAGACCCATTTAACATAAAAAGACTCTTATAGACTCAAGGTACAGGGATGGGAACAAATATTCCACACGAATGGAAACCAAAGATGAACAGGAGTAGTCATTCTCATATCAGATAAAACAGACTCTAAATTAATAACAGTAAAAAAAAGACAAAGATGGTTATTATATAATGACAAAGGGATTAATCAAAAAAGAAGACATAACTTTAAATATATACGCACCTAATGCCAAAGCCCCAGCTTTATAAAACAAATTTTACTAGATCTATAAAAAGAGACAGACAGCAAAACATTTACAGCGGGAGACCACAACACTCCACTGACAGCAATAGACAGATCATCAAGAAAGAAAGTCAACAAAGAAACATTGAAATTAAACTGGGCCCTAGAGCAAATGGAACTAACAGACATCTACAGAATATTTCACCCCCAAACTACAGAATAAATCTTTTTTCTCAACAGCACATGGAACACTTTCCAAGATAGACCATATGATAGAACACAAATCAAGTCTCAATACATTAAAACAAATCAAAATCATTGTCACGTATCTTCTCAGAATACAATGGATAAAACTGGAAATTAACACCAAGAATAACTCACAAAACCAAACAGAAACAATCTGCTAAATATTCTACTCCTGAATTATCCTTGGGTCAGCAATGAAATCAAGATGGAAATTTTTAAATTTAAAATTTTAAATTCCTAAAAATGAATGACAACAACGAAACAAGTTATCAAAACCTCTGGGACACATCCAAAGATGTACTCAGAAGAAAATGTATAGTGCTTAAGACCTACATTAATAAGACCGAACGACAGCATTTTGGCAACCTAATGTCACACTCAAGGAACTAGAAAAACAAGAACAAATCAAACCAAAGCTAGCAGAATAAAAAAATAACAAAGATCAGAGCAGAACTAAATGAAATTGAAATTAAAAATAAATACAGAGGATCAATGAAGCAAAAAGTTGTTTCTTTGAAAAGATAAACCAAATAGACAGATGACTAGCTAGATTAGTTAAGAAGCAAAGAGAGAAGATTCAAATTAGCTCATTTAGAAATGAAAATGGAGACATTACTACCGACGCAATAGAAATACAAAAGATCACCCAAGATTATTATGAACACCTCTACACCAATAAACTAGAAAATCTAGAAGAAATGGATAAACTCTTGGAAACATACAACTCCCCAATCTTGAATCAGGAAGAAACAGAAACGCTGAACAGCCCAATAATGAGAAGTGAGATTGAAACAGCAATGAAAAATCTCCCAACAAAAATCAGTCCAGGACCCGACAGACTCACAGCCAGATTCCACTAGACTTTCAAAGAACTGGTACCAATCTTACTGAAGGCATTCCATAAGATTAAAGAGGAGAGAATTCTCCCTAACTTGTTCTACAGAGCCATTATCACCCTGACACCAAAGCCAGGAAAAGACAGAAAAAAAGAAAACTGTGGACCAATATCTCTTATGAACATAAGACATAAAATCCTCAACAAAATATTAGCAAACCAAATTCAACAGCACATTAAAAAAAAAATCCAGCCGGGTGCAGTGGCTCAAGCCTGTATTCCCAGCACTTTGGGAGGCCGAGGTGAGAGGATTGCCTGAGCTCAGGGGTTCAAGATCAGCCTGGGCGTCTCTACAATAAATTTTAAAAATTAGCTGGGCATGGTAGTGCGTGCCTGTAGTTCCAGCTACTTGAAATGCTGAGGCAGGGGGATTGCCTGAGACCAGCAGGTCGAGACTGCGGTGGCTGTGAGCATACCACTGCCCTCCAGCCTGGGTGACAAAGTGAGACTCCAACACATACAAAAAAAATGCTATTAAAAAAAATATGGCCGGGCTCGGTGGCTCACCCTACAATCCCAGCACTTTGGGAGGCCGAGGCAAGTGGACTGCCTCAGCCTGTGGGTTTGAGACCAGTCTGGACAACTTGGCAAGACCTTGTCTCTACAATAAATCAAAAACTAGCTGGATGTGGTAGTGCATGCCTGTAGTTCCAGCTACTTGGAAGGCTGAGGCAGAAAGATCACCAGAGCCCAGTAGGTCGACGTTGGGGTGGCTGTGAGTGTGCCACTGCGCTCCAGCCTGGGCAATGGAATGAGACTCTGACTCAAAAAAAAAAAATTTCATCATGATCAAGTGGGTTTTATCCCAGGGATGTAAGGATGGTTCAACAAACACAAGTCATACAAGTCAACATACAAGTCAATAAACCTAATTCACTGCATAAACAAAATTAAAAACAAAAGTCATATAATCATTTCAATAGATGCAGAAAAAGCATTTGATAAAATCCAGCATCACTTCATGGTAAAAACCCTTAGCAAAATAGGCATAGAGAGAACATTCCTCAGAAATAAATAAACAAATAAATAAAAGCCATATGTGACAAATCCACGATCAATGCCATCCTAAATAGAGAAAAGTTGAATGCATTTCCCCTCAGAACAGGGACAAGGTAAGGATGCCCACTTTCACCACTTCTAATCAACATAGTACTGGAAGTCCTAGCCAGGGCAATCAGGTAAGAGAAAGAAATAAGGTGTATCCATATTGGAAAAGAAGACATCACATGATTTCTGAATGCCAATGATATTCTCTTACGCCTAGGGACCCTAAAGACTCCTCCAAAAGACTCCTGGACTTGATAAATGAATTCTATAAAGTTTCAGGATACAAAATCAACACACACAAGTCAGTAGCACTGGTATACACCATTATTGACCAAGCTGAGAATAAAATAAAGAATTCAATTCCATTTACAAAAACAGCCAAAAGCTAAAATATCTAGGAATAAATTTAACCAAGGAGGTGAAAGCTCTCTGCTAGGAGAACTACAAAACTCTGATGAAAGAAATTGTAGAGGACACAAACAAATGGAAAAACATCCCATGCTCATGGATTGGGAGACTCAACATTGTAAAAATGACCATATTATCCAAAGTAATCTACAGATTCAATGCAATCCCTATCGAATTGCCAATGTCTTTTTTCACAGAATAAGAAAAAACAGTCCTAAAGTTCACACAAATCCAAAAAAGAGCTGAAGTAGCCAAAGCGATCCTAAGCAAAAAGAACAAAGCTGGAGGCATCACATTACCTGGCTTCAAATTATACTACAGGGTTGTAGCAATCAAAACAGCATGGCACCAGTACAAGGGCAGACACATGGACCAATGGAACAGAATAGAGAAGCCAGAAATATACCCAAATACCTACAACCAACTGATCCTCGACAAAGCAGACAGAAACATATACTGAGGAAGGGACACCCTCGTCAACAAATGGTGCTGGGAAAACTGGATAGCTACATGCAGAAAAGTGAACCTTGATCCCTATTCAAAATTAACTCAAGACAGATGAAGACTTAAATGTCAGACCCGAAACCGTAAAAATTCTCAAAGAAAAACCTAGGAAAAACTCTTCTGAACGTTAGCCTAGGCAAAGAATTTGTGGCTAAGACCCCAGAAGCAAAGATGACAAAAGTGAAAATAAAAGGCAGGACTTTACTAAATTAAAAAGCTTCTGCACAGCAAAATAAATACTCAACAGAGCAAATAGGCAGCCTACAGAATGGGAGAAGATGTTCACAAACTATATATCTGGCAGAGTACTAACATCCAGAACCCACAAACAACTCAAACAAACCAGCAAGAAAAAAGCAAATAACCCCACTAAAAAGTGGGCAAACGACATGAACAGACGTCTCTCAAAAGAAGGTATACAAATGGCCAAAAAACACATGAAAAAAATGCTCAGTATCAGTCACCATCAGGGAACTGCAAATCAAAACCACAATGGGATACCACCTTACACCAGTCAGAATGGCTATTATTTAAAAAATAAAAAACAACAGACATCAGTGTGTATGCAGATAAAAGGGAGCACTTATACACGGCTGATGGGAGTGTAAATTAGTACAATCTCTATGGAAAGCCGTACGGAGATCACTCAGACAACCAGAAGTAGATCGACCACTTGATCCAGCAATCCCCACTATGAGGTACCTACCCGAAGGAACAAAGGTCATTATTTGAAAAAGACACCCGTACCCGCATGTTCACTGCAGTTCAATTCACAGTTGTAAAGACGTGGAATCCACCTAAACGCCCATCCACAGATCAGTGGATAATGAAAATGGGGTATAGACACGCCATGGAAAACGATTCAGCCATCACAAAGAAGAAATAATGTCTTTTGCAGAAACTTGGATGAAATTGAAGAACATCATTCTTAGTGAAATAACTCAGGAGCAGAAAACCAAACACCACATGTGTCACTTGGAAGGAGCTAAACTAAGACTCTGCAGTGGCGTAGAGAGAGACGTAATGGGCATCGGAGACTCAGAAGGGGCGGGTGGAAAGGGTGGAGGGATGAAAATCACCTATTGGCACAAGGTGCCCAGGTGGGGGTGGTGGGGACACTTGTAGCCCAGACTTCTCCGGCACTAAACAATGCAGCCAGGTAAGCCAAAACTATTTGTACCCCCTAAAGCTATTGAAATAGAGGGGGGAGAAAGAACATTTAACAACCGGGCATTCACATTGGTATGTCCCCGCTGCATGGCAGCTCTCAAGTTCAGAATCAGGCTTCCCTTTTTATGTGAGGAATTTGAGGCACAGACAAGTCTCAAAGCTCGCCCAAGACCCTCCAGCTGGCCAGCGGTGGTGCCTGGGCTCCCTCCCAACTCTGGAAAGCGGTCCAGGAGTGGGTGTTACAGACGACAAACCTTAACCCGGGAGGGGCGGAAGGGGCAGAGCGAGGAGTCCCTACCCAGCCAGGAGGACACCACTTCGTCCTGGGGTCCCAGGTTGGTTAAGCGGCCCTGGCTATTCCTGGGATGTTCCACCCGCTTGCAGAGCCTGGGGCTCCAGGGTGGGGAATGCTCCCAGGGCTGAGGTCTCTTGGCTTCTCCTGTGAGCCTTGTGACAAGATCCTGTAAGGAAAGGCCTGCCTGGCCCCTGTGGAGGGAAGCACCCCTGCGGGTCAGGCTGTGGGAGGCCCAGGGGGGCACAGAAGCCGAGGTCTGTGCCCAGACAGAGCCTGCCAGAGCTCAAGGGCACAATGTCCCAGGGTTTGGGCAATGGGACCGGCAAAGCCTCAGCCCTTCCTTCCTCCTGCCTCGGAGGGAGGGGACGTCTTTTGTGGCGACACAGACCCCCAGGCTGGAGACTCCTGCACCCACCTCCCTCCAGCACAGAGATCAGGTGCAAACAGGCTGAGGGCAGGGCCGTGCGGGACACCAGGGATAATTGCCAGAAACTGGTGATTCCGTCAAGATCCAGGACCCAACAAGGATGATGCTGGTGTTTGTGGCACCAGTAGGAACTGTGTGAAGCTGACCCGGAGACCCCAGTTCCACTGAAGGGGGCCTGGGATGACTCAACGCCCGGGTCCTCCAGCAGACATACTGGTTTTTTCCTTTAAAGATATATATATATAGGCTGGGCTCGGTGGCTCAGCCTGTTATCCCAGCACTTTGGAAGGCCGAGGTTAGTAGATTGCCTGAGTCCGCAGGTTCGAGACCAACTTGGGCAACTTGGCGAGACCTCATCTCTGTAATAAACAAAAAATTAGCGGGGTATGGTAGCACGCACCTGTAGTTCTGGCTACTTGGAAGGCTGAGGCGGAAGGATCGCGGGACCCCAGCAGGTTGACGCTGGGATGGCTGTGAGCGTGCCACTGCTCTTCAGCCTGGGTGACAGAGCGAGACTCCAGCTCCAATATATATGTATTTTAGAGATGGGGTCTTACGCTGTGTCCCAGACCGGAGTGCAGTGGCGCAAACATAGCTCACTGAGGCATCAACCTCCTGGATTCAAGCAATCCTCCTGCCTCGGTCTGCCAAAGTTCTGAGATGACGGGTATGAGCCACAGCATCTGGCCGTTTTATTTCTTAATAGGGCCTTCTGAGGTTGGATTGAGTGGCCCGGGGTGAGGGGTGGGTGTGCCCAGGTGTGTGCTGGCCAGCCAAGGGCACGTGGAGGGGACAGTGGCATGCATCTGTCTAGCTGCCCCCTCTTCTCCCACTTCTCTGTGTGGCTCTTTCTATGTTTCAGGTGGAACGTGACCAAGGCTGGGCAACCGGAACATTCCACTCCTCTGGCAGTAGGTACCCAGTTTTCAACCCTCCCTCCTCTATAATCACGAAACGAAATGGATAATCATAATGGCAAGAAATGGCTGGGAACATTTTCTTTTGTTGAACTTCGTATATAATCATACCACAAAAAGTAATAAGTGAATAGATAAAACCAAATATCTTTAGAAGGGTTCAATTTGGACAATGTCGTTAATTTCTTGACTCATTCATTAGCTTTAAAGCGAAAATTAACAATGAAGAATAAATTTAGATTTAAAAAATATTAGTCAAATTCAGTAACACGTTTCATATGCAAAGTAAAATGCGCACTTATCAATATCAAAATACCACACTTTGCAATTCACACTCGGTGCCACTTGTGAATCTTAAATCCAAACAAAATCTCCAAGGGGTTGCTGCGATAGGGGGGTGATATGGCTCGAGCTCTGCTTCTCTGCTTTTACGATCACCATGGGTGGGCAGGATGACGGCCCCAAAGATGTCCACGTCCTTGCCCTCAGGAACTCTGGCACCTCCGTGGCAAAAGGGACCCTGCAGATGTGACTGAGTCAAGGGCTGGAGACGGGGAGAGTGTCCTGGATGCTCCAGGTGGGGCTGACACCGTCATCAGGGTCCTCACAGGAGGGGCCGAGGGAGATCTGACAGCAGAAGACCCTGGTGGCCAGTTTTGAGGATGGGGGTGGACCACCAGCCAGAGGTGTGACAGCCTCCAGGAGCCGCAAAAGGTAGGAAGCAGATTCTCCCCGGAGCCTACAGACAGAACCAACCATGCAGGCACCTGGATTTTGGCCCAGGGAGGCCAAGTGTGGACTTCTGACCTAACCTGTAGAACCAGAAGATAATAAATGTGTATGATTTTAAGCCACTAAGTCTGTAGTAACTTGCAACAGCAGCGAGGGGAAACTCATACACCGGGCTACTATTGTTTATTTTGAATCTACTTTAATTTTTTTTTCTTTTTTTTTTGAGTTGGAGTCTCAACTCAACCCGCTGGGCTCCGGCGATCCTTCCGCCTCAGCCTTCCAAGTGGCTGGAACTACAGGCGCGCGCTACCACGCTTGGCTGATTTTTGATTTATTGCAGAGATGCGGTCTCGCCAAGTTGCCGAGGAGGGTCTCGAACCCGCGGGCTCAGGCAATCCACTCACCTCAGCCTCCCAAAGGCGCGGGATTACAGGCTGAGCCACCAAGCCCGGCTTTGAATCTACTTTAAATATGGGAAGTGATGATAGCACAAGGCGAAGACCAACACTGCAAGCCCAATGTTTCCAAGCCCTTGTGAACTTGCACTCAGAATGAACGTCAGCAGGCATCTCTGTGTGTGCTGGGGCCAGGCGTACAGCTGGGAGGTCTCCGAATTAACTTCACGTAGAAGACAGTGTCTATCAGAGGATAAGGCCTGCAGATGTGCTAAGAAGAAGTGATGGATCACGCAAGGGTCTTGGGACTGCCATAAGAAAGAGTGCCAGACACCGGGGCCTAACAGCAGAAATGGATCGTGTCACAGTTCAGGGCCAGACATCCCAGACCAAGGCGCCGGCAGGGCCACTTCCCGCGGGGGGCTGTGAGGGGTCTTCGCGACCCTTGGCTTGCAGCAAGGGTCTTCATCTTTACACGTGCATGTCTGTCTCTGTCCAAATTTCTGTTTTCTTATGGGGACAGCCATCATATGGGATTAGGCCCACCCTAATGATCTCATCTTAACTTGATCATTTGCAAAGACCCTATTTCCAAACAAGGTCCCACGCACAGGCACTGGGGGTTAGGACTTCAGCATCTTTTGGGGAGACAACACTCAACCCATCACACACACACACACACACACACATATATCGTGGAAAATCCTTCAGCTCAGCTCCATGTCAGACTCTCTTCTGGGAAGCCTATGAGTCAAGGATGTTGTCCAGAGTCTCCAGTGCAGGGTGATGAGAAAAACACAAGGACTTCCGTCAGCTTTAGGGCTGATTTTAAATCCTCCGAAGGCAAAACGTCCTCCCCTTACCCACTGCCCACTGCCTGGTCAGCAGGCCACCAATGCCCACCACAGCCATCTGTCCACAGACGGGCCCAGAGCCCCAGAAGGGCCAGCCCAGCCTCCCTGAGACATTCTGGGCCTCTCTGTCTGCTTCTGGGGACTCATGCATGGGCCGTGGCTCCAAGGTTTTCCTGCTGCTTCGTGGACAGAGTGGGGCTGGTAGACAAGCTACACGGAGCTGGAGGAATGGGGACAGGTAGACATGCCATGGTGCTTCACACGACTCGTCTGACACAGGCAAGGCACCCAAGCCTGTTTCTGCTCCCGTGACTGTGTTTTCTCCAACAAGAGCAACAAAAGCCTGCTTTTGAGTATTTGCTCTAAAGTGGTGCCATTTTCTCGAGATCCTATGCAAGTGTGCCTTCATACCGCTGTAGTTTTGGGCGGGCTCTTTCCCTATGTGGTCTTCTAGTGGCTAGAATGGCACAGAAAATACGAGTCACGTTGGAATGCACTCTTCCTCTTCAAGATTTGCTTTAATTCACCTAGGGTAAAAGTCAGCTTTTTTGGTGGACAATTATAGGAATTTGACAAGTGCACAGTCATGTGACCACCCCCAAAATCAAGATTCAGCACCTCAAAGATGATTCCGTGGCACTGACCCCTTGCAGCGGGACTCCGTCACCCTGAAGCCAACACTTGCCTCAGCTCGGTCCTGTAGGTTGTCACATCCAGCCACCACAGGGCGTCCTTCCAGAGCACCACCCATCCGGCACGAGGCTTGAGAGTCTGGCTTCATTCTTTAAAAAAAACAGTTTATAATTATGTAAATAGAGACAGGGTTTTGCTACATTGCCCAGGCTGGTCTTGAACTCCTGGCCTCAAGCTCTCCTCCCACACTGGCCTCCCAAAGCTCTGGGATTACAGGCATGAGCCACTGCGCCCGGCCTCTGGCTTCTTCCCGTTGGCACAACACATCTGAGTGACCCGAGTCACGGCTGAGTAGCATGCCAGGTACGGAGGTGCCAGTTTATCCATTCACCGTTGAAGGCCGATCCTGTTTTTGGAGAAAATGGATGAGGCTGTGTAGACTTGCAGGTGTGGGTTTTGTGTGCACGCAGTTCTTCTGTTTTCCACGATGGGGTTGCTGGCTCAGGGGTCGCTATACGTCTAAGAAACTGCAAGACAGAGGCGGCACCAGCTGGCACTGTCTCTTGCATCACAGGAGTGCTCTGCTGGTGCCAGTGGTCTTCTCTCAACCGTTCTAGCACATGTGTAGCCACCTCACAGCCATCTCAACTTGCGTCTCCCTGATGGCTGCTATGCTTGCGGTCGTGTGCTTATTTGCAACGTGTCTATCCTCTTTGGTAATGTGTCTGTTGAGGTGTTTTACTCATTAAAAAATTTGGTTTATTGTTTTCTCTAATGGTTGAATTTTGAGAGCTCTTTATATATTCGGGATACAAGTTATTTGTTAATACGTGACGCGTGAATGTTTTTCTTCCTGTCCGCAAGTTGTCTTTTTATTCTCTCAACAGATTCTTTTGCAAAGCACAAGTTTTAAATTTTGACTTAATCCAAGTCACCGGGATTTTCTTGCATGGATTCTGGATTTTGTGCCCTGTCATTGAACTCTGCCGAATGGCGAGGGCACAAAGGTTCTCTCTGATGCCTTCTTCTGAATGTTTTCTGGTTTTAGGTTTGACATGTGGATCTAGGGTTCATTTTGATTTGATTTTTGTAAAAGATGGGAGGCCAGATCAAGGTTCTTTCTTTTGGTATAGGGTTCTCCAATTATATTTATCGAGACGACCGTTCTGTCAAACGGAATTGATTTTGCGCCTTTGTAAGAGTCAGCTGAGAAGCATTGTGTGGTCTGTTTCTGGACCTTCTGTTCTGTTCCATCGATCTATATGTCTGTCCTTTCCGAAGTATGACACGGTTTTAATGGGTGCAGGTTTTTTGCAAGTCTTTGTCTTAGTCTATTTGTGTTGTCATGAAGGAATATCAAAACTGGGTAGCCTGCAAAGGAAAGAGGCTTATTTGGCGCGCGGTTCTGCAGGCTGTACAGGAAGCGTGTGCCAGCACCTGCCTCCGGTGAGGGCCCCAGGCTGCCTCCACTCGTGGTGGAAGGGGATGGGGAGGCATTGTGCAGGGATCTCGAACCCCTGGGCTCAGGCAATCCTCGCGCCTCGGCCTCTCTCCATGCTAGGATGACAAGCATGGGCCCCTGTGCCTGGTCAGCGTTTATCTTTTAATTAGACACACATTCTTTTGCCACTTGCTTTTTATTTTTGAGACAAGGTCTTACTATGTTGTCTAGGCTGGTCCCAAACTTCGACCTCAAGCAATCTTCCTGTGTCGGCCTGCCAAAGGGCTGGGATTACAGGTGTGAGCCACCAGACCCAGCCTTTCAACTTGCTTTTTCATTTAAAATTATGTTAAGATTCAGCCGGGCTCGGTGGCTCAGCCTGTAATCCCGCGCCTTGGGAGGCTGAGGTGAGTGGATCACCTGAGCCCGTGGGTTCGAGACCCGCCTGGGCAGGCGAAACCTCATCTCTACAA
>CAUYQG010122751.1:0-13270 GCA_963574415.1 Tarsius wallacei | reverse complement strand
ATTTCATCAAACGAAGAGTATTCTGAAGGTGACTGAAATTTAAACATGTCCCACGCCTTGACAGGCTGAGGTGAGTGGATTGCCTGAGCCCGCAGGTTCGAGACCCGCCTGGGCAACTTGGCGAGACCTCATCTCTACAATAATCAAAAATCAGCTGGGCGTGGTAGCACGCACCTGTAGGTCCAGCTACTTGGAGGGCTGAGGCGGAAGGATCGCCGGAGCCCAGCAGGTCGAGGCTGTGGTGGCCGGGAGTGGCCACTGCACTCCAGTCTGGGCGACAGAGCGAGACTCCAACTCAAAAAAAGAAAGAAAGAAAGAAAGAAAGAAATTTAAACATGTAAGAATAAATATACAATTTTTAATAAATAAATTCCAGTTTTTTTGGGTTCCCCCATACATTGTTTCTGTAAAACCAGAGAATAATCTCACAGAAACATCAAAACTGATAGTATTTTCTAGATTAAAGAAAACTAAAGAAGCATAACAACTAAATGCAATTATATGATCCTGAATTAGATCCTGTACTGGGGAAGAAAGAGTCATAAAGAACATTATTTGAGCAAATGATGACATCTGAATATGGACAGTAGATTAGATAGTAGTGTTATATCAATACTAAATGTCCTAATTTTGATCATTTTAATTGTAGTTAAGTTTACATTTTAAAATTGAAGGAATGTGGAATTTTAAAATATTGATTATATGCGTTAAAATGATAATATCTTGATGTGTGGGTTACAATATATTATGATCAAATTTACCCATTTCATTTTACTTTTTTAAGGTGGAAAAAAATGAAAATCTGGAAAATCTAAAATAACTTACGTGACTCGCATTGTTTCTATTGGACAGCACTGTTGTGTACCATTACTTTATTACTTTTTCATAATATAGAATCAAGATTATTTCTAGCACTCTCACTAACCCCCTGCACTCTTTTTTTTTTTTTTTAACTATGTTGAGATTGCACTAATGGTCTGTGAACCAGTTCTGTGGAAGGTCTGGGCTTTTAAACTGTGACAAGTGATAAATAGGGTTTAGCCGCTGCATAGTCACCTCTGTGCAGCCAGTCTGAGGGAGCCCGTTACACCTCCAGACTCCCAGTAGACTTGCCGGGGGAGGGAGGTACAGATTTGCATTTGGGTGAGGAATGTGTCTAAGTCTTGGAAAGTAGCACAGCAGAACCAGGAGAAAAAAGCTGTTGTCAGGAGGGACTGGAGAGGTTGGAGGTCGTGTGGGGGCAGGGATTGCTCAGTGTTACATTTGCATCAATAGCTATGCCACTGTGGCATCATTTCTTTGTCTCCAACACTATACATTTAAAACTGTCCTTAACACATAGGTGTCATATTTATATGATGTCATTTATCTTTCACACCATTTTTGACAGCTGTATTTCTCAAAAAACAGGGAAGTAAAAGTTTCTTATCTATATCTTGAAAATTCTGAAATAACATTTCAGATGGTAAATGATTTACTATCTAAAACTGCATTTTAATTAACCCTTCACACATTCAACAATCATGCATCCTCCCTATGCTGGGCAGTGACAACAGTAAATATGATATGGTCCCTTCCTTTAATACACTCACAGTCAGGATAGGGAGAGAAACATATATAAAGACAATAACAATTGCTATGATATGAATGTAGACCCCAAATTCATATGCAGAAAGTCAATTGCCAATGTAATAGTATTAAGAAGTGGGGCCTTTAGGAGGTGATTAAATCATGAAAGCCCTCAAAAAAGGGTTTGAGGGAATGCGTTTGCTCTCTTTCACTCTTCTACCATGTAAGGACATAGCGTTTGTGCCCTCCAGAGGATATAGCAGCAAGGCACCATCTTGGAAGCAGAGACCAGCCCCCCACCAGACATCGAACCTGCTGGTGCCTTGATCTTGGACTTGCTAGCCTCCAGAACTATGAGAAATACATTTGTATTGTTATAAGCCACCCAGTCTAAGGTATAAGGTATTTTGTTATAGCAGCACAAATAGACTAAAGCAATAGCTAAGTGAAACAAATATCAGTAAAAATCTGACTAAAAGTCTCTTGGAGTTTTACAAAAGACTGAGTTGGAGAGAAACATGGAACACTTTTTACAAAAAAAGGTAATATTTGAGAGTTACTGCAGGAATAAAAGCTTATCAGGCAGATGACGCAGATCATGGAAAGAGACCCTATAGTCGTAAAGGCATAAGCAGATGGAACAGCACTAACTATTCAAGGAATTGCAAGTGGTCAGCTATTGCTAGGAGTGTAGATGGGAAGTGAAGCCAGAAGAAAACCAGATTCTGAAGAACTGACATGCCAAGCCACCAAGTTTGACTTTATCCTATAGGCGATGGGAAGACACCAAAGGAGAGAAGCAATATCAGACTGGTGTTTCTAAAATAATCGTACCTATAATTGTAAAAAAATTCAACAGTAAAACAATTATAAGACAGCCAGAAGACAAAAAAGGTGGCTCTGGCTTTTGAACAAAGAAGAGTTTCTAAGCATGAAAGCAATGAAGAAATCACAAATAAAAAGATAATAGACCAGATTAAATATAAGTATAAAACATATGTACGTGGAGAAAAAAAATGAACAAAAATTAATATTCAAACAACAAATTAAAAGAAATAAATGTCGTATGTGACAAAGAATGCCAGCATATTAATAAGAGAATGAGGAACACTCCCATTGCAAATAGGCAAGGGACCTGAAAAGGCAACTTATAAAAGAATTACAAGTGGCCAACAAATATTTTAAATGATAATTAAAGGGAAAAATGAAATATCTTACCTTTCTAGTAGGAGCTGTATTTCAGAGTAAACAAGTAGTCCTGGTTGAGAAGGGAAAGTTCTCCTTAGTAGAATCATAGGAAATTATGTAAAGAAGTAATTATAGAATTAGAAAATTATCATTTTCAACTCTGAATGAAAACAGTGATTTAGATAGAAATTAACTATTAGTGGTAAAGTCACTTGGTGAATAACAGATGGACAAATGCCATTCTGATAGTGCAAAAATATATCCTGTCCAGTTAGAAGGAAAAACCCACCTGCATGGACAAAGCAGGTTGCCACAACCATAATTCAGGGGCCAGCCTTACCATCCCTAATAATTGACCAATGAGGTGCCATGGGTCATTCTCTCTTGATGTGACACAATAACAAGTATACGACATTGTCTATGATGTGTTTTTCCCAAAAAAATGTTTAACTTGAGCCTATCATGTCTTTACAGCTAGCTCCCCATTTGCAAAAATTACAGGGAATAAAGGGTAAAGGTAAGCAGCATGACAAGAAGCAACTAGACAAATTCTGAAAAATCAAACATTCTGCAGGCAACTTCTGTATGTCAGTGCATGAAAAAAAGAAAGAAACTGTAGATTAAAAGAATCTCAAGAGAAAACAACCAGGTGCAATGCATGGTTTTGGATAAATGCATGGTTGGATTTTGTTTTGAACATTCCAGAAAAAAACATTTTTGAGACAATTAATGCAATTTAACTGTGAAGTTGATACTAGATAATATTAAGAATTATTAGTAATGTTTTTAACTATTAATGATTTTTATTATGGAGGAAAATGTTATTTTATAAATTATAAACAAAAATAAAAATATATAAATTGTTTTTACTATACTAACAATCAAAAAATACAAGTTTTAAAAAAGAAAAACATTTTGCCTAAGAAATAGACTAATTTTCCTTTTATTATTTATTTAAAGTAAAGAGAACACCATTGGTGAGAGTAAGATGACCAAAGCTCCATTCAGTCTGATCCTTTTCTGGTAAAAATGCAAATTAATTTAGCCTTTCTAGGAACCAATTTTGCAATATATGTTGAGAATCCTTAAACTATTCATGGCTCTGCCAGTTGCAATGGCTTGTGCCTGGAATCCCAGCAATTAGGGAGGTCGAGGCAGGAGGATTGTTTAAGCGCAGGAGTTTGAGACCAGCCTAGGCAACATAGCAAGACCTCATCTCTACAAAAAATCTGCCAGGTGTGGTGGCACGTGGCTGAAGTCTCAGCTACTTGGGGGCTTAGGTGGAAGAATTGCCTGAACCCAGGAGTCAAGGCTGCAGTGAGCTGTGATCATGCCATGCACTCCAGCCTGGTCAACAGAGTGAGCCCTCAAGTCAAAAAATAAAATAAAATATTCATGGTAATATTACACGTCTTCCTTTTCTAGAAATTTATCCTGAAGAAATAATCAGATATATAATGAAATCTCTATCTGCCTACATATATACACCTGTAGTTCATAATAGCAAAAAAGTAGAAACTACCAAAGTATTAGCTATTAAATAACTGATGGTACGCCTTAATATGGTATATTCTATAGCCATATATCATTATGTCAGAAAGTGGTTCATAACAAGAGAAATGTTTATAATGAAATGTTAAGTGAAAAGTCAGTACATAATACTATACCCATAATTTTAACATTTTTGAATCTATAGAAAAAAGACTGGAAGACAATACAGCAAAATATATATACAATTATCTCTAGGGAGTGAGATTAGTGTTGCGTTTATTTTCTTTGACTTGTCTGTATTTGCAAATTTTCAACGGTAAATAGATATTCCTTTATAATTAGAGGGAAAGAATGTTTATACAAAAATGCCTTCCAATAGTTCAGCCTTTGTGGAAAACAGTATGGTGATTTATCAAAGAACTAAAAATTGAGCTTCCACATGATCCAGCAATCCCTTTTTTGGGACTATACCCAGAGGAACATAAAGCACTCTACAAAAAAGACACCTGCACGCCCAGGTTTATTGCAGCACTTTTCACAATAGCAAAAACATGGAACCAACACAGAGAGGCCCACCAAAAGTGGGCTGGATAAAGAAAATGTGGTACATATATGCACAATGGAATATTATGCAGCCATAAAGACGAACAAATTCATGACTTTCACAGCAACATGAATGCAGCTGGAGATCACCATATTAAGTGAACTGTCACCAGAAAGAGAGCTGAGTACTGCACGTTCTCGCTTATAAGTGGGCCCTGACCACTGGGGCACACGAGCACAATGATGGGATCAGCAGATACTGGACGCTGCTCAGGGGGGAAGCAGGGCATGTGGCAACACACTGGGTACCAAGGGAAGAGAGAGCCAGTTGGAAGCTCAAACTTCACCTGCATGCAACTTTCTTATGTAGCAAATTCTCACTTGTACCCCACAACTCTAAAATTAAAAAATAAAAATTTGACGAAAAAAAAATATGCCTTCCAAAACAAGAAGAGAAACTGCAAAGAAAAGACAAGTCTGATGCGGTGTGGGAGAATGGACTGAGGAAGAGAGGTATAAAAGCCTGTCTATATAAAATTGCATGCTATTCTAAACTATTTAACAGCAAAAGCAATTTATACTTGCTATAAAGATTATAATGTGGAAGTATATAAAGTAAAAAAAGAAAAGTCACCCCGTAACTTTTCTGCAACCTCCCTCTTACTAGTTTAGTGAGCATTCTTTCACACACAGTATTTTTTTTAAATGAGACTGTATTCTATATAATGTTCTATAACTTGTTTTTATGACCTAACAATACTTTATGGACAGTCCCTCCTTCCTACCCCATCTGCCAGTACATGTGGGCTTACTTCATTCTTAACAGTAGCAGATGGTTAAATGGATGTACCATAAGTTATTGAATCTCTTTCTGTTAGTAGATATTGGGGTGTTCTTTTCGTGCCATTACAAACATTGCTGTCACAAACACTCTTATGTGCATCTTCGCGTAGTGTATTTAGGTAGGACAGATTCCTTGGAGTGGAATTCTTTGGCCAAAGGGAATGCAGGTTTAAAACTTTTAGAATTACTGCCAGATTTCTCTCCAAAATCCTATTCTGTCCTCTCACCAATAATGTGTTTCATTTCCCCATACTCTCGCCAACACTGGACTCAGACCATCATACTGCTTTATTTTTCTTTTCCAATTTGAAAAGTATAAAAATGTTGTCTTGTTGTTTTGCTTGCAACTTTTATATTATTGAGATTGGTAATTTTTATGTGATCCTTGGCCAAATGTGTTTAATCTTTTGTAAATTACCTATTCATCTGTCCCTTTGCCTAAACAATATATGAGTACTATTAATCTGCTAAAACCCTAGATTTAAAGTGTCTTCTTCAAACATTACAAATTCTGTTAACTAAGGATAAAATATTTCAGGCTTAAGCTGAAATATCTTAAGAAAGATTCTAATTTCTTGACTCTTGTTTTGAATGCTTGCCTGTTTGGATCCAAAAGCCCCCAAGTTTTGTTGATGTTCTCTTCTTTTTAAAAAATAGAATCCTAGCCGGGATCGGTGACTCAGCCTGTAATCCCGCGCTTTGGGAGGCTGAGGTGAGTGGATTGCCTGAGCCCGTGGGTTCGAGATCCACCTGGGCAACTTGGCGAGACCTCGTCTCTACAATAAACCAAAAAATTAGCTGGGTGTGGTAGCACGCGCCTGTAGATCCAGCTACTCGGAAGGCTGAGGCGGAAGGATCGCAGGAGCCCAGCAGGTCAAGGCTGCAGTGGCCGGGAGCAGCCACTGCACTCCAGTCTGGGCGACAGAGTGAGACTCCAACTCAAAAACTAAAAAAATAAAAAATAATAAAAAAATAGAAACTTGTTTTGTACTTTCCAGATATATATTATCATAATTTTCCAGGTGGGGAATCAGAGCACGAAGTGTTGTACTTAGAGTCACAAAATGATTCAGCAGCAGACACACATCTAAAATCCATTGCTCCATCTTATTTTTCAATTATGTGCCCCACACTTTCCTCCTTCAATTCACTCTTCACCACAGTCTCATTTACTGGAATAAAGAACGAGTTAGTATTCATAGGTTTTATTCAAACACATAAATATGTAAGTTCATGAAAGAGTGAAATGATTGCACATAGGCTATAAATTATTTCTTGTTCCTGTTTACAAATAATGTTTTAATTACTGTATACTTCTTGGCCATAGGAAAAATGACTTAGGAATCATTTTCCCTCCAACCAAAATTTAGTAAGAAATATGTTTTAGTACAGTGGTGTTTGCACAGAGAGAGGGAGAGACCTCAATGTGACATTGCTGCTGTAGCTTAAGAAAAAAAAATGGTAAGCTACAAGGAAAGGACTTTAAACTTTTATTACAGGAGAAGGTTTTAGGTGGGGGAAGTTCTCCATATCCAAAATATGGCTTCCCTATCTGCTATAAATATATCTGTCACTTCTTCACCACCCCCATATGACAATGACCTTGTAGGATAGATAGTGTGGAGACAAAAGCCTATTTCTCAGAAATGAGGAGTTGGCTATGTGGTACAGCAGTACCTTGTCTTTTGCTGTTTTTTGGGGGACTGGGAAATGTCATTATTAACATTGATAAAAATAAGTTATAAATAAATGCTACTGTGTGTTTATTGTGTGCTGGTTGCTTAGCATTCATTTAATTTTTCTATCAATTTGTACCTTAAGTATTATTATTTTTATTTTACAGGACCAAGCCTCAGAAAACTTGGCCAGTTTCCCACAGCTAGTAAGTATAAGAGGCAGGATTCAAATCCAGGCCTACTGACCCAAGTTCTTTTTTCCATAATGCTTTGTTGCCACTTCTGTGTAGGGATTCCATAGTGGTAAGGACAGCCTGGCTGTTTTAGGCTTGTCCTCTCAATGCACCTCATGTGTCTTAGCTATCCAACCCTGCCTGAGTCTGCCTCTTGGCTTTGCAGTTTCAGAAAAGTCAATGTTCTGAGTTGGTTCATCCTGCAAAGGGTAAAGCACTAGGCCAGGAGCATCCCCAGGGAGATCTAATACAGAAAAGATTCACAAGTTTGTGGAGGGATGAAGATTCAAAGACTAGGGAAGCCACAGAGATAGGAAGACCAGAAATACAAAGAGCAGGATGACAGCTGAATGTCCAGTCTATTCCAAAGATAACAGCAGTCAACTGGAAGTCACATCATGAAGTGGTCAAGGTTCTCCAGTGGCAGCCAAATGACAACCAGGAGTCCCCAGGAACTAAAAAGATAGAAAGATCTATGGGAACCTTGGCTCCTCTCACTTGGGGAGAGAACAGCCTTTGCAAGTGTGGGAGATAAGGGCAAGCTTTGGGCTGGGGATGCAGGAGCAGAAGCAGGCACAGCTCTTGGAGGTGCACTGACTGACCCAGCTGAGCAACTGTATTAGAAATTAAGTTGTAGGTTAGTTTGTCTGCCATAGTCAACTTATGCTTTTAGTTTAAGTTTTGATTCACATTCCTAAAGAGTCAGTGACATGATCTATTCTGCTAAGCTACTGCTGATTGGACCATCTGACCAAAGATGGCCAAAACTCAATCAGATTCCCTCAAGAGTTTGACCTAAGAAATACACAGAATGAGTTGGTCAGATGGCATGTGCGTGGGGATGCAAGGTCATGTAGAGGGTACGCCAGAGAGCCCATGAAGTGCCATTTGTGGCCCACATTACAAGGGAACAGACATTTAGGGCACAGCAAATGAAGCCCAATAGAAATGAATAAAATTATGCATCCACAGAGAGAGAGAGAAAGAAACAAGTATCTCATGTTATGGTTTCCAATGCTGATAGGCTATTTCCTACAATTAGGTCTCTGTGAAATTCCCCCTAGTCTTAATAACAAATCTTTTTACTTGTATTTCTTAGAGTGAATTTCTTTTCTTACCAACAATTTCTGACCAAGGCATGACTTATGAATAAGAATCCTGTACAACGGGATTGTCCTCTCCAGTGAGAACTCTTAGGTCCATATCCATAGAAAATGGAATTAGTAATTCAAATGTCACTTTGTGAGCAGAGTCCAGGATGTTGGATCATCTCACAAGAAGTTTGGCTTCAGAGGGAGGCAGCAGCTGGAGAATACTCTTTCCTGAGAAAGTAAAGGGCAAAGAACAATGATTACCTACAGAGATCCTTGGATGGTGTATATGAATTATATCACTTAATTCTTGTAAACCTAATATTTTGTTGTAGAAACACTCTGAGGCTACAGGAGGTAAACTAAACTCCCAAGGTCACAAAACTAGAAGAAGCACAGCTGGGAATAAAAGGCCACTTTCCTTTCAGGCACTCTGCCTCCCAGGGACTAAAACACTAGCAGCCACCAACTATCCTCTTGTTCCCTTGGGCAGTGTGATGGTTAATTTGATGTGACAACTTGGATGGGCCATGATGCCCAGATATTTGGTCAACAATATGCTGCATGTTTCTGTGAGTGTGTTTTTTGGATGAGATTAACATTTAAATTGGTGGACTTTGAGTAAAGCAGATTCTTCTCCATAATGTGGCGGGGCCTCATCCAATCAGTTGAAGGTCTGAATAGAGCAAAATTGGACCTCCCCAAAGCAGGAAAGAATTCTGTCTGCAGATGGCCTTCAGACTGGAACCACAGCAGCCATGCGTCCCTAGGTTTCATAGCACACACTGCAGATTTTGGATTTGCCAGCCTCTATAGTCTCATGAGCTAAATTCCTTAAAATAAATCTCTCTATAGACACACATGCAAATGGTTCTGTTTGCCTGGAGAACCTTGACTAATAAAGGCAGTGATGAATAATTACTATTACCACTTCTTTTTTTTAGTCTGTATGAGTTAGGGCCGTTACTTCAGACACTTCAACCCACATTCAAACTGCAAAATATGATGTACATGTTACAAAAACTCCCTTCCCTTGTATATTAAATTTCATTAGATTCCATTTTAGAGAGTGACTTTCCCAACCTTGCTTCAGATTCCAGCTTAGCTCAGTGTTTCAAGTAGTGGGAATTTATAAATTAACCAGGATATTGCTTGTCATACTTTAACACCAGCAATAATAAGTACTGATTCTGGACCAATATTCTTCAGCACAGTCACAAATCTCCATAACCTCTAGCCACACACAAATGTCATTGATACTTGCAAGTGCCAGAGAAGAGATGCTAATTTGAAAAATTTTATTGACTGTAATTTGTTTGAAGATGGTGAACTGAATCACAAATCAAGCTAAAGGTGTGCTTTAATACTCTTCATTAGTATATAAGTTGTTGGAAAGATTTGGGGAGGGTGAGTCAAGGATGAAACCTCAGATCACCTGCATGATCGGTGTTTATATGCCTAACCCTTAATTGTACCCCACATCTTTATAATAAATAAATAAATTTTAAAAAAAGAAACCTCAGATCATTCTATCAATTATTCATATTTCTATTTTGAAATACTTTATTTCAACTAATAATTATTTTGGAGGAAAGAGTGAAGAACAAATGGCGAGTATTTACTAAAATTATATTGTGAATTTTATGCCAAATGATAAGAATACTATTTAGACCACAAGAATATCCGTGTTTTAATAAAATAAAATTAGTAGTAATCATAAAATAATAGAAAGTTCCATGTAGTTAGAAATAAAAGGCATACTTAGAAATAATCTGTGGTAGCCGGGCTCGGTGGCTTAGCCTGTAATCCCGCACCTTGGGAGGCTGAGGTGAGTGGACTGCCTGAGCCCGCGGGTTCAAGACCCACCCGGGCAACTTGGCGAGACCTCATCTCTACCAAAAAAAAAAAAAAGAAAGAAATAATCTGTGGTTAAAAGAATAAGAACCCAGCCGTGCTCGGTGGTTCAGCCTGAAATCCCACGCCTTGGGAGGCTGAAGTGAGTGGATTGCCTGAGCCTGTGGGTTCGAGACCCCCCTGGGCAACTTGGTGAGACCTCATCTCTACAATTTAAAAAAAAAAAATTAGCCGGGTGTGGTAGCGCGCGCCTGTAATTCCAGCTACTTGGAAGGCTGAGGCGGACAGCTCGCCAGAGCCCTGCAGGTCGAGGCTGTGGTGGCTGGGAGCGGCCACTGCACTCCAGTCTGGGCGACAGAGTGAGACCCCAACTCAAAAAAAAAAAAAAAAAAGAATAAGAACCCTTGAAATTGAACAATAATGAAAACACTGCCTACTAAACTTGAGTGATGTCAAATAGAACTAGAAGAAATATATATATGTATATATATATATATCTCCTTATCACTGCCTACATTAGAAAACATAAAAGATGGCAAATTAACAAGAAAAAACACATTCAATTCAAGAAGTTAGAAAGAGTGAACTAAAAGTAATAGAAGGAAGAAAAAAAATGAAAATTAAACCAGAAATTACTGGATAGGAAACACACATTAGAATGACTAACAAAACTAAAACAGATTATTTGAAAGGTTAATAAAAAGGACAAATCTCTCAAAGCCTTAATAAAATTTTAGGGAAAAACAGTATGAGAAGCACAAATGAATAATAGTAGTAATAAAAAGGATGATGTAACTCTAAACCCGGCAGAGATCTCAAAATTTATTGGAGGATAATATAAATGAATATCATGCCAAATTCTGAAAATGGAATAGTTGAAATGGAAAACTTTTGAGAAGAGTATAAATCACCAAAATTATCTAGAGAAGGAATAGAAAACTCAGACCAATAACTAACAAAGAAATTGAAACAATGGTCACAAATTGACTCCCAAAAAAGGCACCAGGCCTAGATTAAAAAAAAATTTTTTTTAATTTTGAAATAATTTCTGATTTAGAGAAAAATGCAAAAATAGTACTAATAGTTCCTGTGCCTTTTTCATTCAGCTTCCCCTACTGTTAACAACTTACATAACTGCAGTACAATTATCAAAACCTGGAAATTAACGTTGCTCAAACACAATACTACAAATTTATAGAATTCCACTAGTTTTCCCATTAATGTCCTTTTTTTCTGTTTGGGGTTTTGATTCAAGATCTGAGATTACATTTAATTATCATATCTCCTTAGTCTTCTCCAGTCTGTGACATTTCCTTGGTCTTTCTTGTTTTTTATGACCTTGATACTTTTGAAAAGTACTGGTAAATTATTTTGTAAAATGGCCCTCATTTGGGTTTGTCTGGTGTTTTCTTTTCTTTTTTTTTTTTTTTGAGTTGGAGTCTCACTCTGTCGCCCAGACTGGAGTGCAGTGGCCACTCCCGGCCACTGCAGCCTCGACTCCTTCGATCCTTCCTCCTCAGCCTTCCAAGTAGCTGGAATTACAGGCATGAGCTACCACGCCCGGCTGATTTTTTTTTTTTTTTTAATTGTAGAGATGAGGTCTCGCAAAGTTGCCCAGGCGGGTCTCGAACCCTCGGGCTCAGGCAATCCACTCACCTCAGCTTCCCAAAGCGTGGGATTACAGACTGAGCCACTGAGCCCGGCGTGTCTGGTGTTTTCTTATGATTAGATTGACATTATGCATTTTTTTTTTTTTGCAAGAATACTATGTTTGATCATTCTCAATGCATCCTACACAAAAGACATACATACTTCATGTCAAGATGTCTTTTAACTGGTGACATTATTTATGCTAGACCCACTCTGGCCCTTAAAGCCTACTGGATAGATGCAAGATGTGACACTTATCACTTTCCTTTGCTCCAGGAAGAAGGGACCCTGAGCTGTTTTTTTCTAACCTTAAGTGCTAAGAGTTAATCATATTCATCAATTCGTAGCAAATTATCTTTACCAATTCATTAAGGCTGCTCTTGCTTTATATCATTATATCTTATTTTATTTAAATAAAATCATATAATTTATTTTATCTTCTCTAAAGTCCAATACATCTATATTAATTAAAATACATATCATATTAATTAAAATACACAATGACACCATATATTCATAAGGACACCATTACATTCAAGGATACATCTCAAACACACTGATGAGAGAGATGGGCATGGGGACAAAGGGAATCCATAAGTAAAAAAAATAAGCCAAGAGAGGAGCCACCTGGACTGGCAGTAATGACAGTGTCCTAAGGCTGGGAGGATGACAAGGGCAGCTCTCTGTAGAAGTGACCCACAGAGGTGAGAGCCAGGCAAAAATGATGGGCAGAAATCACAGAGGATCCAGTCCAGCTGCCGTCAAACCTACAAGCAACACCTTGAGACCACAGGAAATTTGTTGGATGCAAAGAGAGTTTTCCAGGCCTTTATGGCTCTTCTGTCCATTCTGAGTGCCCAGTGTGGATGCATTGGAACCCTGGCACTTGTGTGGGCTCACCTGGCAATTTCTCAGGTTCCTGTAAACATAAACAGTCTGGGTCTGACAAATTTCCTCACTGATTACTTTCAGTGTTAATATTAAAAGTAAATTGAGCCGGGCTCGGTGGCTCAGCCTGTAATCCCGCGCCTTTGGGAGGCTGAGGTGAGTGGATTGCCTGAGCCCGCGGGTTCGAGACCCGCCTGGGCAAGCGAGACCTCATCTCTACAATAAATCAAAAAATTAGCCAGGC
>CAUYQG010122750.1:0-12844 GCA_963574415.1 Tarsius wallacei | reverse complement strand
GACAGAGTGAGAACCCGGCTCAAAAAAAAAACCACACCTTGGGAGGTAGAGACAAGAGGATTGCCTAAGCCCAGGAGTTCGAAATCAGCCTGGGCAACTTGGCAAGACCTTGTCTCTACAATAAATGAAACGAATATTAGCTGGGTGTGGTGGTGCGTGCCCATGGTTCCAACTACTTGGAAGGCTGAGGTGGAAAGATCACCTGAGCCCAGCAGGTTGAGGCTGCAGTGGCTGGGAACTTGCCACTGCACTCCAGCCTGGGTGACGGAGACTCCGACTCAAAAAAAAAAAGAAAAGAAAAGAAGGCCAGGTGCGGTGGCTCAAGCCTGTAATCCAAGCACTTTGGGAGGCGGAGGGGAAAGAATTGCTTGAGTTCAGGGGTTCGAGACCAGCCTGAGCAATGTGGCGAGACTTCATCTCTACAATTAAAAAAAAAAAAAAAAATTGCCGGGCTCAGTGGCTCAGCCTGTAATCCCGCACTTTGGGAGGCTGAGGTGAGTGGACTGCCTGAGCCTGAGGGTTCGAGACCCGCCTAGGCAACTTGGTGAGACCTCATCTCTACAATAAATCAAAAAATTAGCCGGGTGTGGTAGTGCGTGCCTGTAGTTCCAGCTACTTGGAAGGCTGAGGCGGAAGGATCGCCGGAGCCCAGCAAGTCGAGGCTGCGGTGGCCAGGAGCGGCCACTGCACTCTAGTCTGGGCGACAGAGTGAGACTCCAACTCAAAAAAAAAAAAAAAAATTAGTCGGGCATGGTAGCACATGCCTGTGGTTTCAGCAACTTGGAAGGCTGAGGCAGAAGAATCACCTGAGCCCAGCAGGTCGAGGCTGCGGTGACCATAAGCGTGCCACTCTGCTTCAGCCTGGTGACAGAGTGATACTCTGACTCAAAAAATAAAAAAAGAAAAAAAAAAGAAGGTGGCAGGAGAAGATGAAAGACACCAGGGAAACTGGAGGAGGAAGTAGTTGAAAGGGTCCCTTCCCCTGAAGTTTTCTGACATCCAAGTCTAGGATTTGAGAAAAACTACCTCTGTGTTGCCATGTGGCATGCCACACTATGCTCGTGTTTTCATCCACGAAGTGCAACTATGCTCTGATATTTACACATCAACATTTAATGTGTCCTGTAGATGCTATCTGCTTATTTATCCCCTGGTTCTCCTCTTGGATTTCAGGCTCCATGTAGGTAAGAACTGTGTGTGTTTTGCCCTCGGAAAAAAGCCTGGCACTGACAGACACTCAAGAAATATTTGTGACGTGAATGAATAAATGAATGATCAACAGTGGCTCACCCACTACCTCCCTCCCACCCCACTGGACCTTCGAGTGACACTGTTTTTTACCTCCTGTGGGAGACCCAAGGTGCTTGTCTCTCCCTTCCCGGTGTGTGCTCCTGCAAACCACAGACAGGACGATTATCCCTTAACTGAAAGGCAGGGGACTAGAAGTGTTTTGAGCTTTAGATTCTTGTTTTGGATTTTGGAATGTTTGCATTCCACTTATCTCTTTCCAAAAATCTGAAATCCGAAGGGCTCTGAGAAGCTCCTCTGAGTGTCACATCGGCACTCAAAAAGTTTCAGATTTTGAAGCATTTCAGATTTCTGATGTTCGGATTAGGGATACTCTACCTGTGCAGGTAAGAGACAGGAAGGAGCCAGTGGAGTCCTTACTCTTTCCACAGAACTGGCCGTGCTACTTAGGACTTCTTGTTGACAGAACACACCTCCTCACTGAGGTTCAATAACTACGGCCAGATGCTGACAGCTCTCCACGTCGTGGGAAATCATGATGGTCCCTCCTCCCCCAGCTGTGCACGGCCCATTGAGCCCTTCTTGGAGCAGGGCAGGTCAGCCTGGTGATTTATACTTTGAGCTTTACCAGAAGCTCAGAGGGAAGCTGGTGAATAGGCAACAAGGTGAGGGTGCCACTGCATCTCCGTGTTACCTCTAATGCTACACAAGCCAGCTGGCTTGCTAAATCCCGATCACACACCCGCTGCACTGCCGAGTCCCAATCCCGTGAGCTGGTTTTGGTCTACACCACAGCCAGGGGTAGAGTCAGGACACAGCGCTCCTGCTGTAAGTTTCAGGCTAAGTCCAACAAAGGAAAATGTGGACCGACTTAGTACATTGGATTAAGCCCATAAAAAATAAAATCCATGTAGAACTTACTCTAGAAAGAGAATAACATGCCTGTTATGGATATCTCTAGTTCTACTACCATATATCAACAAATATTCTAAATTCCCTATTTGATTACTTGTAAAATTGACCAGTTTCTGGAATGAAAAAGCATGAACCAAGTGTCTCAGAGAGTAGACTCAATGAGTACAATCATTTATAAAGCACTCGAAGTTTTCTAAAACCACATTTTAAAAATTCAAGTCTTTGCCAAGTAAATGACGAACAAAATTAGAGCTGCAGCTAAATTAGAGTGATTATGTAACCCTCAAGTTGCAAAAATCAGTGTTAAAAAAGGTACAGAATTAGATAAAAACAAATAAACACAAAGTGCATGTGCATATATTTCTATTTGGTGTGTACATACTTCTGGAACAATAGTTCTGACTCTGAGCAAAGGTGACTTGTGTTTTTTTGGTTTTTTTTCCTGAATATAGTTTTGCACAGCACAATCATCAGTAATTACGCCTTGGCCCATCTGATCAGTGAAGGAAGGACTTTACCATGCAGGGTTGAGAGCTGACCAAAAACGTGAACCTGTATCTTTCTGGAATTCGGGGATTTTATGAATCTGTTTCATGGATGACTCCAGTGGGGCTCGCACCCATCCCTCAGCTCGAATACCGTAAACTCTCCAGGGGAAGGGACAGATCCCTGTGGCGTCTTCCCTAAAAGCTCTGGTCTCAGGGCTCTAAACATAAAACTCAAGCAACTGGCTCACGGCTTCCCTACAAATCTCTCGTCGCCATGCCATGGTCATGCAGCCGCTGCCTTCAATTCCCAACTTCCGATCCTTCTGGACCCCTCCATCTGTCTGCCCAGGCCTCACTCTGCACTATCTCCCTTCCACTTGCAGCCAAATCTGGCATCCATGTTTTGTCGGCTCAGCAGAAGAGCCGTTTCCACAATCTCCTGTTTTTTATAAGACCCGTTTATTCCTCCCAATATAATAATTAGTTTCAGATGAACCTGGTAGCTAGTCCTTGGCTTGGTTCCACTGTGGTACTAGCAGGGAGAGCAGACACTTCCTGCTGTGCTGTTTCTTAGAGCAAAGAATCTGAGTACCATCCCAGACCCAGACCAGACCGTTTGCAGTTCACGTCTTTGAAATACAGCTGGGTTTCCTTGACCTAGATTCTGAAAGAGATGGGCTGGAATTATGATTATGGGCATCTTCTAAGTTTACTTTTACAAGGAGGACCCCCCCCCCCAAAATAGAATTACTTTTTTAGAGGGCAGGTCCCTTATAGTCCAGATTTCCCTGCTAGGTAAGTGTTCTAGGAACCTACTGGCATCAGTGTACCAGCTAGCGGTGTTGAGAGAGGATGAATTTATTTTTATGTTTTTGGAAATTCTTTTAACGTGTTTGTCCATTTCATAATGAGTGATTTATGAGCATACCTGCCCACACTGCGCTGAGTGTTCAGCAGTTTTCGACCAAAAATAGCATGGCCCCCATGCCCTACCCTTCTTATTCGCCGGATCTCACCCCAAGTGACTCTTTTTGTTTCTCCGGATGAAAAAAGTCCTCAAAAGAAAACGTTTTGCTGATGTGACAGAGGTGAACCAAAAAACAGCAGAAGCACTAAAAGGCATCAAAATTGGTGAGTTCAAAAATGATTGTGAGCAGTGGAAAAAGCATCTTGACAGGTGTATTGCATCTAACAGAGAGTACCTTGAAGGTGATCAAAGTTTAAACAGGTAAGAATAAATGCACAAATTTTACAAATAAATTTCATCTTGGGGGTGTTCCCCCCTTGCAAATGGTTCAGATAAATTATTCCCTGATTTATCAAACTATAATAGATCATCAAGAACACAAATCAAAAAATAACAAGCGTTGTATCCCCGTAAACATACAGAGGTTGCAAACAGGAAGCCCATGGTGTTCTGGGTGCCTTACAACTTAATTCGCTTTTAGGGGGTTAATACATACTGATAGATAAGTAAATACATTGGCTTAGAAATAGGGATATCAGAGGAATCATTCTAGAAAATCTCTTTTCCCAATGACACAAAGAAATCAAGACAAGACATTATTTGTAATAAACAGAACGATGAAAAGGAGCTTCATGAGGTATAATCAAAACAGGCAGAGTCTTGGGCTATAACAGGAAGCTGTCACAGCATTCCTGTAGTCCCTCACTCGCCCCCAGAATTGCCAGTCCCCGCACACCCTGACTCGGTAATTCAGCAACGGCAGTGAAACTATGTGTATTTTCACCACCATGACCTTGCACCATCCTATTTGTAAATCCCTGCAGCCCTAAGCTATCCTTTCAGGTAAGAGTCACTTGATGCATACAGGATTTGAGGTCTTGAGTTAGGAGTACCTCCTAGTGTCGCCAAGTCTTTGCTTGGTTAAATAGAAAGCAATCACCTCTCCGCTTCATCACACAGTAATGACATGATTTCTCAAGGTTTATCTTACCTTCACATGTACGGCCGTCTGCAGAGATAGAGAAACCCTGTTCACAGACACAGTGGAAAGACCCATCTGTGTTTAGACACTCCCCTTGAGGACCACAGAGCCCCGGCTGTTCACATTCGTTGATATCTGGAATTTAAAAGAGAGTTCAAAGTACTTGAAAAAAATCGGTTTTGTTTTCATATGATATCAGACAATCTGACATGCAGTCAAGAAAATCGATCACGAAACGGTTGGACATCCTTTTTGGGATACAACTATATCACCTGCCCTTAGAAAAAGATCACAGGATAAGTTGAAATGTCAAGAGAGAGAAACTACGTAGGTTGACTCACGAATTAGCCAATGTTCAATCATTTTTGGCCTACAAAAAGGGCAATTTCTTAGGTTCAACCCAAAGCTCCCCTCTTTTTAGACATATTGGAGGCTTGAGGCACACGCTAATAAAATAAACAACTCTGGGAAGTATTCTTCCTCGGTTCCCCAGCACCACGCGCTCAACTTTGCACAACCTGCAGTGCCTTGCTACATTCCTGCCTATCCATCCCTAGGACCTGTGCTTCTTAAAGGCTGGGCTAGACAGGTCTTATTTATTGTCTTTCGCTCATACATGGCACTTCACAAATGTCTGCTGAGTATATAAAATGAAACAGACTCCAACCTATATCTTGCTGGAAATGGGTAATTTTATGAAATGCTGCATTTAATAAAAATAAAATACAGTCAGGCACGGTGGCTCACGCCTGTAATTCCAACACTTGGGAAGGCTGGGAGGATTGCTTGACACCAGACGTTCGAGACCAGCCTAGGCAACATAGTGAGACCTCGCCTATTAAAAACAAATACAAAAATAAATAAAATAAATTAGCCAGGTGTGGTTGTGCATGCCTGTAGTCCTAGTTACTCGGGAAACTAAGGTGGAAGGATCACCTGAGCCCAGGAAGTTGAGGCTGCTGTGAGCCATTATTATCGAGATTATGCCATTGCATTCCAGCCTGGGTGACAGAGTGAGACCCCAACTCAAAAAATAAAATAAAATAAAATACAAATGAAAGAAGGTCTTTTAGACCAGGGAAGTTCATATCTGTGAGGTTTTGTAATGACTAAATTAGTGAGTAATTGTAAAGTGCTTAGTGAGTTTGGTTTTTTTTGAGTGTCCAGCAAGTTTTAACTTTATTTTTCTAAAGTGACATGGCTGGCCGGGCATGGTAGCTCAAGCTTGTAATCCCAGCACTTTGAGAGGCCAAGGTGAGAGGATTGCCTGAGCCCAGGGGTTCGAGACCAGCCCGGGCAACTTGGTGAGACCTCGTCTCTACAATAAATTTAAAAAATTAGCTGGGTGTGGTAGTGCAGGCCTGTAGTTCTGGCTACTTGGAAGGTTGAGGTGGAAGGATTGCAGGAATCCAACAGGTTAATGCTGGGGTGGCCGTGAGCATCCCACTGCACTCCAGCCTGGATGACAGAGTGAGACTGCAACTAAAAAATAAATAAATAAAATAAAGTGACATGGCCATCTATTTATTCTTCTATTTCCCACCTGTCTGTCTATATTTATTTACTTATTTTTTATTATCTTCAATGCGGGGGTCTAACCTCATGTTTGCTATAAGGGCATGTTGTGTGCTAGTAGAGATTGGGTTTCCAGTGTCCCCACTCCCAAGACAGTAGACACTTCCCAGAAGGTAGTTCTTAAGCCCTCATGACCCTTTCTGTCACCTTTGATTAATTCCATTTTTGTGTTCATGAGTACCCACTGTCCATGAGTACCCACATATAAGTGAGCACTCGTGGTGTTTGATTTACTGTACTAAGTGGTAGCAACCGTTATGAAGCCATGTACAGGACATGCAGTAGCTACACTTGTGTTGACTGCCTTATGCTCAGCTTGCACTCTGCGTGAGGAATTGTGCACCCCTTGGCCAGGGTCACGAAGCTCTCCCAAACGCTGGTCGCACAGAGTGTTGAATATAAGGAAAGTGTTCTTTCCAATCAGTATTGATGACGTGGGCCAACAGTGCCCAAGATGACCACATAAGCAACCTGCAGAATGACTTTCCTATCCACAGTGGTACTGACACATGCAAGTACCCACCTGTTGGCTAACTCACCTGTGCCCTCCCTACCAGGTCACTTCTTGAGGAGAACTATGCCTTTAAACTCTTGAGTTCCTAACTCCTCGTTCTGTGCATGGATAGTGTCTTATGTATGTCCGTCAACAATGAAATTGTGCAGTTTTGTTCATTCTCTACTAACTGATTAGTGAGGGGTTAAGGTTCTCTTAGCTAAGTGGGGTCATTAAAATGTTCACAGGCAGCAGCTCCACTCAGGTCACTTTCTGTCTCCCTGAAGTCTCCCACTCACCCCATCGCTATCACACATGATGACTGCAAAGCCGTAACACAAACAGGGAACAGGCACAGACTATGAGCTTCTTCTTGCGACTTCTAGAACACACTTAGCCACCGGCCCTGGGGTTCTCAATAAAGTCACCCCTTTCCCCGAAGCCAGGATCTCCTGGGGCTCTTTTCTTTGACCTGTTGACCTTACTGTGCAACAGAAATTCTGGCAAGTATTGGTGTATCCATCTTGATTAATCCTGAACGCTTCACCCCTACTAACTGCCACATAATTCAGACTGTTTGGCTCATCTACTGATAGGCCAAATCAACTGAAATGTGATTCCACTGAATCAAAATAAGAAACCAGGCAGGAATTACTCATACCATTCTTTTTAGCATCACTATATTTTTTTTAGATATTTCAAGGGAGATCATGAATCACTTTCTTCTTGTTTCTCAATAGGAGTTTGCTCTGTGAAATTCTTCACTTCTTTTCTAAAATCTCCGATATCGCCTATGCTTGTTCTTTTTCTACCTGCTCTTGGTCTTCAGATCCATTCTGTTTCCAACCTGCCGCCCAAAGTTAACTCCATCTGGGCAAGATGGTGCCATGAAGTTCCACTGGCTTGCAGATAAAATCCAAGACCCACATCCCTCTTGTCAAGCCCTAGCAACTACTTGAGACTTCCTTATTTTATCCTTTGTCTCAATGTGGTCTTTTCAAAGCCACCCGCTTTGCAACTTTGTACAGGGAATCATGTACACAAAGTTCTTGCGTCAAAAGAAGTCACTGATGAACAAATAACTGTCTTAAAAGTTTGATGACAGGAACTGAAGATGAATTCCTAGACTTTTTTCCAGGAAACTGCTAAGAAAGAACAACATGAATCTTTGGAGCTAGAGAAACATATGCATCCAATTTGGATTGTACTTATTGAAGCATTTCTAAACTATGCTGCTAGCAACTCAGAGCCGAGAGCCAGACTCTATTTAAGTTGGGTTTCTTTCATGGGTCCGAGATTCCACAGAAATTCACAATTTGGCATGTGTAAGTCAAAACATGAAACTGAACTGTGTTCTGAATCTCAAATGCACCCTGCCACATTTCTAAAGAAATGATTAACATGGAGTTTCCATACTGTCTGTGTAACATCGTTAGTTTTGTGGGGGAAAGAAAATCTTAAACACGCTTCCAGTTGAAAATGCCTTACTGAATATGGAGGCATCTTCAGAATACGAAGTTAGGCTTAAGGTGTATGCCTATCATACATTGCTATTCAAGCACGTCCATGGGTATTAGCATGGCCATCGCTTACACTTTTAGAATTTAGACAAACCCTGAAATCTACACCTACCTACAGAATACTGACATGATCAAGGGATTTGAGAAAAGTAGGCTACAGACTTCAGGCAGAGTGGAAGATCGCAAAGCTATCCCCAGCAACAGAGCAACAAGAGATCATTCAGAACAAGATGAGTATGGAAACTGTCATATAACAGGGCCAGCGGCTGGCGAAAGAGATTCATAGACAGTATCCTTTCAACACTGCTAAGAGCCACGTCAGAAATGTTTTCCATTTATTTGGATCTACGTGTTCACACATAATCTTTTATCCTGAAAAATGGGAATAAATGTGACAGAGAAGGAAGTCGACGGAATAATGGTTGATTGTCAATCAAACCCTGTATGTATGGAGTAGTCACATATTTGAGAGCTGATATCAAACCACAGTCACAAATTTAACAGACAGAGAGGATTTAAGAGTGTAATTAATGAATCAGACGACTAAATTAGTTCCGTGTGATTGAACTCTTGGAGTTAAATTATAAAATCTGCAACATGAAATCTTGGTCCATTTATACTAACACTTGGTTTTGCCTCTATTTGGCGAAAATAAGTTGTGACAAGAGAAGTATTAGAAAAGAAAATATGCTTTTAAGCCAAAAAGCCTATAATAAAAACAGGATTCAGATTTGGTGTTTTTTTCTGTCCTTTTTTTGTTTTTGTTTTTGTATCGCTTGGCATTTTTATGTAAATCAAGATCCATTTTGTTAAAATGCAAGAGTCCCAAAGTGGAAATACTCTCACATATATTTATAATTCAAATGTTCCTTCTCTTCTGCATTCAACTCAAACGCATTTAATTTCTGCGTTGGGAAAATTGAAATTTACCTTATGGCATTGTGATGGCAAATAAATACATGATATCAAAAGGGAACATGATAGTACATTTTATTTATTTATTTATTTATTTTTTTGAGTTGGCGCCTCACTCCGTCGCCCAGACTGGAGTGCAGTGGCCGTTCCCGGCCACTGCAGCCTCGACCTGCTGGGCTCCGGCGATCCTTCCGCCTCAGTCTTTTGAGTAGCCGGAATTACAAGGCGTGCGCTACCACACCCGGTTAACTTTTTGATTTTTATTGTAGAGATGAGGTCTTGCCAAGTTGCCCAGGCAGGTCTCGAACCCATAGCTCTTCTATTTTCAAAGCATAGTCTTCAAAAGCATACTGCACAGAATCACCATAAACACTGACAGACTTCAGATTGTGATTTTTACTCTCTGAGAGTGATTTATTCACTAATTCATTCAACAAATATTTGTACCACTCATACCTAGATGCCAGGCAGAGTACAAGGTGACTTCATGCACATCTCAAGGAGCTAAAGGCCCAGTGTTCCAGGAAGTTAGGTGGTTTTGTTGTTGCACAGATTTGCATTATGCATTGTGAGGACTGTGCCAAGCCCTGGGCCGGTGGGGGAGTGGCTGAGGGACAAGAATCTGTATCTCAACCTGACAATGTTAGTTGCTAACCATTCTTATTTTTGAGTTGGAGTCTCACTCTGTCGCCCAGGCTGGAGTGCAGTGGCACACTCACAGTTACCCCAGTGTTGACCCGCTGGGCTCTGGCAATCCTTCCGCCTCAATCTTCCAAGTAACTGGAACTACAGTGACATGCACTACCATGCCTAGTTAATTTTTTATTTATTGTAGAGACAAGGTCTCTTCAAGTTGCCTGGGCTGGTCTCAAACCCACAGGCTCAGGCAATCTACCCGCCTCAGCTTCCCAAACTGCTGGAATGACAGGCTGAGCCACTTGCAAAGTGCTGAAGACTTTATTTCTCCACAAAGAAGGACCATGAGTAGAGATTAGACTTGAGGATGAGGAAACACATGGGAAGCACATTTCTCTATGAAAATATGATTCTGGAGAAAGCCGGAAGACGCTACAAACATTTCTGCAGCCTCATATTTGGAAATTTGCAAAGTTCTTCAGGTGTGCCCTTTGGGTGCCAAGGGTTTATTGAGCAATTTTTCATATGATCTATGGCCATATCAGACAAAGTCTATTACACAATTTCTTCTGATCCTCAGACCTGCAGGACGTTAGTTTGGAGAAGGAGAAATAAAATTCAACATTGTTAATTCCATTCCAAACAGTTCCACAATTTTTTCTAACTTTTTAAAAAATCATGGTAAAATGAAGCTGGTCTCGGTGGCTCAGCCTGTAATCCCATGCTTTGGGAGGTTGAGGTGAGTGGATTGCCTGAGCCCGTGGGTTGGTGAGACCTCATCTCTACAATAAATAAAAAAAAAATTAGCTGGGTGTGGTAGCGTGCGCCTGTAGTTCCAGCTACTTAGAAGGCTGAGGTGGAAGGATCGCCGGAGCCCAGCAGGTCAAGGTTGCACTGGCTGGGAGCGTGCCGCTGCACTCCAGTCGGGGCGACAGAGTGAGACTCCCACTCAAAAAAAAAAAAAAAAGTTCTGGAGATGGGTGGTGTTGGTTACACAGCAAGGAGAACGAACTTATAAACATGTTTTGTAAAAGATGCAGAAGGTCTGAATGGTGCCAGTAGCCATGTGTGTGGAGACACATTATACCACGGAGGTGGCACCTACCCAACCAGATGGCTGTGGGACAAGGAAAAAGAGATGTCCCCGATGACGCCTAGTTCTAACATGGCCCGTGTGAGAGGCGCAGGAGACAACGGAGATGGCGTCTGAGCTGGAGTCAGAGGCCAAAGGTGAAGATTTAGGAGCGGGTATGGTCTCCAGAGCTTTCTTGAAAAAGCTAGAGGGGCTGCCAGGGGGGCCTAGGCTGGGAGAGAAGAGGAGTGGTCGCAGAGGCCAGGGCAGAGTTCTCCGGCCTCCAAAGTCCTCGTGGGTGGCCAGGACGTGGGGTTGTCGTGGGGCTGAAACTAGAGCATCCACAGAAGATGTTTAGTGCCGTGGATGTAAATGCTGGCTATTTCATTGACTCACTCTCTTGAACAGAGAGAGCAAGAGGTGGAAAGTGTATCTGAAGCCAAGGAGGAGATATAAGAGGTGGTAGTTGGTGGTGTGACTCGTGTGACTCGTGACTTGGGGTTGAGGCGGTTGCACAGAAGACAGAGAGGCAGTTGAGAGAGGGTGGGGGTCCCAGGAGCGTTGCTGGGCGTAAAAGCTGCAGGTACAGGACAGGGGTGACAGGACGGGAGGTGGTGGCAGGCCCTGAATGGCCAGAGTCGCAGGTTGAGAAAAAGAGTTTACCAAAGCGGTTATACATTAAGAAAGGTAGATTTATTCAAGGGACGATACCTTGTGAAGGGCACATGGGGCCAAGCAGAGAGTGTCTGCTGTCTGCAAAGAGGCAGGGCTAGGGGGTGTTTTTATACAAGCGGCATCAGGGTTTCGTGTCCAGAAATTGCCTTTGCAGGGAGTCTGCAGAAGGAAATATCCAGAGGTTTGTGAAGGGTGGATTGTGGTGCTTTGTTTCTGTAAGATGAGCTTAATTAACAGCAATAGTTAACTAGCAACAAATGGTTAACTACTTTTTGTTTACTGCAAGTGTTTTGCAGCCGACTAGCCAGCTTTTTGTCTTGTTTTGTTTTGAGTTGGAGTCTCACTCTGTCGCCCAGGCTTCCGCCTCAGCCTTCCAAGTTGCCGGAACTACAGGCGTGTGCTACCACACCTGGCTAATTTTTTGACTTATTGTAGAGATGAGGTCTCACCAAGTTGCCCAGGCTTGTCTCGAACCCGCAGGCTCAGGCAATCCCCTCGCCTTGGCCCCCCAAAGTGCTGGGATTACAGGCTTGAGCCACTGCGCCTGGCCGGCCAACCAGCTTTTACAGCTGTTTGCTGTTAGCAGTAAGTTTTTTGGTAACATCTGTAAAATCTCATCCTGAGATTTTCTTCCTCAGTTTACCCAATTTACCCAATTGCTGCTGACCTAGTTGGGCCTCATATTCGTCCATAGGAGGGGCTGTGGCTTGGAAAGAGACAAGGTCAGGAGTGGTTTTTTGACTTTCTTTAGACTGAGGGAGACCTGAGAGTATTGCTGAGTCTCAGGGACGGTGGCAGAGCAGAGGGGACTTGTAGGGGCGGTGGGGTGGCACAGCCTAGGGTGTGTGGAGTGGGAGGGGGCGCCAGGCCTGAATTTCAGGCCAGGAGTGAGGATGAGGAGGGAGGTCGGGAGGCCAAGGAGTTCAGCCGAACGCTCAGTGTGGTCAGGAGAGTGGAGCAAGTCCGGGCAACACTCGGACTGGGGTAGGCATGGCCAACCCCTGGGAGACTGGGGTGGAGTCCGCAGAGACCTAAAGAGATTGGGGTGCACAGACACTGGGCAGGAAAGTGCCGCCTTAATAGGTCCGTTGCCCGGATGCCCACAGCAAGTCAATATACAGAGACACTGGGTTACAACAGAGAAAGAGGTTTGTCTTAGTGTCACTGAATGAGGAGATGGGAAGAGAACCTCAAACCTCGAGAGTTTGGGGCTAGGGTTTGTTTTTTTTTTTGAGTTGGAGTCTCACTCTGTCGCCCAGACTGGAGTGCAGTGGCCGCTCCCGGCCACCGCAGCCTCGACCTGCTGGGCTCCGGCAATCCTTCCGCCTCAGCCTTCCAAGTAGCTGGAACTACAGGCG
>CAUYQG010122744.1:0-15718 GCA_963574415.1 Tarsius wallacei | reverse complement strand
GACCTCATCTCTACAATAAATCAAAAAATCAGCCGGGCGTGGTAGCACGCGCCTGTAGTTCCAGCTACTTGGAAGGCTGAGGCGGAAGGATCGCCGGAGTCCAGCAAGTCGAGGCTGCGGAGGCCGGGAGCGGCCACTGTACTCCAGTCTGGGCGACAGAGCGAGACTCCAACTCAAAAAAAAAAAAAAAAAAATTTAAAAAGAGACTGGGTTGTATTCACTGTAATATATGTAGCAAAGCAGCTGCTTAATCCTTTATAAGAAATTTTCAAGTATAGGAGTTAAAACCCAAAGACTCTCCTGGTTCTCTCCCTGGTGCTGAGTTAACAACCAAACCCCAGAGCATGAGGGGTAGAGCCCCTAAGCTTGAGTTTAGGAGGGGCCTGCCCAGTCTAGGCTTCCCACCTGCCTCCCTTCGGGAACCTGGCAGGGTGGCCAATCCATCTTCTGTCCCTCGGCCTGGGATCTTTGAGCCTGGTCTGTCCTGTCAGCTGGAACTCCTGGTGGCCAGGGACACATGTTCCACGTGAACTGCTTAGGCCAAAGAGGGGTTTAGTGGACTCAGGGAATCCAGGGGAAGGTCCAGCAGCCATACTGGGGAGAGGGGGCCACCCTGGGCCTTGGGAATGATGACGGAGGGTTCACTGCCTGCTTGGCTGGGCATGTAGACACTGCAGCACCGTAGTTCATGTCTGTCTCCTGCGGACTCCCACCGGTGATGGTGCCTCCAGCGACACAGCTAAGGCCTCGCTCCAAGCACTGAGCATCCCCCTTATGAGCAGGTGTTCAGGCCTCCACTGTGTTCAGGCCCCTGAGCACCAGGCAAGGCGAGATTGAAGACTTTGTGCCTTGGGGTGAGGGCTGGGCCCACTCATCCGGCCATGGGGTTCTCCCATACTCACCTAGCTTGGCCTCCGCCTTTCACTGTTTGATGCTTCCTAGCTGAGCAGCATCTATGTTTCTGTACATGATACTTTTTAATTGTTTTTTTTTGAGACAAGGTCTCACTCTGGCCCAGATCACGGCTCACCAAAGTCTCGACTTCCTGGGCCAAGGCCGTCCTTCCACCTTAGCCTCCTAAGTAGCTTGGACTACAGGCATGCCATCTCACCTGGCAAATTATTATTATTATTATTATTTTGTAGAGACCAAGTCTTGCTATGTTGTTTAGGTTGCTTTCAAACTCCTGGGCTCAAGCAATCCTCCTGTCTTGGCCTCCCAAAGTGCTGGGATTACAGATGTGAGCCACAATGCCCTGCCTCATTTTTATTTTTTTAAAAAAATTAATAGTGACATTAAAAGAAATACTAAGTAAGAAAGTTCACTCATCCCTCCATTCCAGTGTGGGTGCATCTGTGGCCTTACTCCCCTCAGTGTCTAAAGCTTCTGTTTTTACCGAGGTGCAGCAGAGTCACTTAACCTTGTTTTCTTGTCTTCCATTGATGTGTGGGGAACATTTCTTGTTTCCACAGAAAAAGCACAGCATCTCTCCTCCCTGCTCCTCTACCTGGTTGTTTCTGACCTTTCACCCTTGACCTCTCATGGATAACTGTCTCAAGACCACCTTTATGCATAGAGTCCCCTCTTCCTCTTCTCTGGGAATATTTCATAGGTAAATTTCTAGGACTGACTCCTGGGTCATGGATCTAACCTCCTTCCTCACCAGCCCATGTACAGATTATCATTCTAAAGTTGATTGGAAATTCAGGCTCCAGCTCCCCCTCAATCTGTCCTGTGTAAATGTCTATTCTAAAAATTTGGTACTTTGAAACTGCTTCTGGAAGGTCTGCTGTTGTTTCCTAGCCGAGGGATAACCATCATGCCAGCCCTTCCAGTATTAACTCATTTGGTCCTCACCACAACGGGATGAGATGCTTCTGTTGATGGGGAAACTGAGGCGTGGAGGTTAAGTTACTTGCCCAGTGGCACACAGCTGGGGTTGGCAAATGGCAGAGCCAGGACTTGAGCCAGGCAGTCTGACTGCAGTGTCAGTGTGCTGGACCACACCTGACGCTCTTGGGTAGGTGGGGCCTGAAGCCATTCGCCTTTGACTCTGCAGCCTCATCTGGGACCATGATCCTTGTGTCCATACACGTAGGATGGTGGAAGTCTAGGTGCTCCCTGGAGCTGAGATGGGCAGTTATGCCTTGGTTATACCACATCATATCCTTCTTTCCTTTACTTCTTCTTGGACTTTGAAATTGCTAACTGCTGGTCACACATCTGCTAGAGCTGACAATAACACAGCTGAGTGTGTGTGTGCATATGTGTGTACATGCATGCATGTGTGCATGTGGTAGGAGTTCTGCCTGTATTCTGAAGCCCGCAGGCTGGGAAAGACCCCGAGTCACCTGGGAGGTGGCACTGTGGAGCCTGTCTTCTGTTCTCCATACTTCCTGGCACTTTACAAAATCTGACGTGGCATTGCTCTGAGATCAAGAAGGAAAACAGAGGTATTCGATACTAACATTTCAAAACGAGGCTGTAAAATTTATGGTCCGTGCCTGGGGTGAAAAGCATGTGTGCCTTCTTAGTGTGTTGCAGGTTCCCGTTAAAGTTGCTCAGCCAGATCTGATTATGCTGGTCATGCTCACCTGCCAGGTGGGTGCTGCCTGGCTTCATGTGAGACACATCCGGTGCACTTGGCAGAACTCTTTAAGGCATTGCCTTTAGGAGAGTGGTCATTTCAAAACCTTTTTGTTTTTATTTTCTTTTATGTAGCAGAAAGATGGCACCTTTGCAGCTGGGGGCTACATGCCACCTCTCCGGTTTAAAGCGCTCACCCTCTCGGTGGTATTTGGGACCATGGTTGGCGGCATCCTGATTCCTAACGGTAAGGTGGGAGGGCTGCCCGCCTGTGGTCCCACTGTCTCTTCTCTCCTCACGTTCTTTTCTATCCTTGCCTTTACACAGGGCCTAGGGGCATTGGCTTCAACCAGACTCCCAGAGTCATGTGTTGTTCTCTCTACTGTTCTAAAAATGTCTGGCAACTCCATGGCCCACAGAGAAAGGCAGGGATAACATTTGGTGGCTGATGGAACAGCATACTCATGCATTGACACCTGGGCAGAGAGACTCTGGTTCTGGGACATGGGTCTGACTTGTAAAATAAACCGTTATAGAACAACTCCTTCCTTACTATTGGCTCTGTTGACTTCTGATTTTGTTGACATGTTACCAAGGGAAATGTTGAAGGCCCTGAGCAAGACTGATGTTATCCACATTCACCTACTCCCCAGCACACAAGACAGTTTATTGTCATCAGATACATGGGGGAACTTTCAGGCGACTCCCCAGGGAACATCTCCAGAGGCGGACTGTACAGACTGCCTGCATCTACCAGCACACTTCAGGCCCTGGCTTTTACACATGCCCCTAGGATAGGTCCTGCTAAGTTACTCGCGGAGCAGCTAGAGAACGCCATGGAACCCATGCAGTGTGGAGCCCACATCTGATTTAGGAGGGAAATCCCTAGTATTCTGCTCTTCAAAGATGAGCCATCCGAAGCCCCTGCCAGATGCCCAGAGGCCCTGTTTGAGGAATCAGGGGATGTGTGGAGCCCTCTGGGCATAGGGGGTGCCTCTGCTCCTAGTGCACTTACACAGCCTTTCCTTTGATGCCGGTCCTCACTTGTGGGCTGGGTGAGGGCTGGGTTCTACTCCCAGCTGCAGCCCTTTCCTGCTCACCCTTCCTGTCGCTTCTTGTTCCTAGTGGAGACCATCCTGGGCCTCACAGGTGCGACAATGGGGAGCCTCATCTGCTTTATCTGCCCAGCGCTGATCCACAAGAAAATCCACAAGAACTCCCTTTCCTCCCAGGTACGTGCTACTGATGGGGTGGCCTGAGACTGGGAAGAGGAGGAGGCAGAGTGAAGCCCCTGGTTCACTGTTTTCATGTGGGTTCTATCAGGAAGTTTGAAGTTTCTTAAACTTAAAACACACAAAATGTACTTCGTCAGATAGGTCTGGGAAGCCCTGGGTTAACCTGGCCACACAGTCTCTGACCATCAAGGCCATACCAAGCGGCCACTAGCCTCTATGCATAGGTTTTCCTGATGGCCCACTTAGCTGAGTGTCGGTATGCAACCACTTCCCCCGTGGTGACTCTGTTATGATTAGATTGTCCATGTACCTGCTGCCAATTCCAGGTCTCCTCCCCAGTCACCCATATCCCTGAGGCCACAGCCAATGTTGTTCCAGATTTGTTCCTAGAGAGGCAGTCTGTGTGCACATGTTTGTGCATGTGCCTGCTCACGATTTTTTCTCTAGTGGTAACATAGCTTCCTGCTGCTTTTGCTTAAAATCTCCTACAAGTTGCTTCACAGCCATTCCCGTAGTGCTGCCTGGCTATTTTTAGCTTCTTCATAGTGTTTCATTGTAGGAAAATTCCATAATCCCAGTCTCTGATGGAATCACATCTCCAGTCTTTATTGCAGACAAAACTACAATGAATATCTGTACACACGAGCATTTTGACATGTTTGAGAATGCATGTGTGGGAAGTCTAGAAATGAAATCCTGTGTCAGGAGTGTGAGCAGTTGCCAATGTGGTAGCTTTTGCCCAAATGCCTTGTGGTGTCACTCCTGCATCAGGCTCAAGGCCTCTGTCCCCACACCTGGGACCTTTCAGGCTAAATTATTCTTGGCTTCCCTGGAGCAAACTTGAGTGTCTTTTCCTGGGTTTACAAGCCACTTGCATTTCTTTTTTTGTGAACAGCCTGTGTTTTTTGCTTCCTTTTTTTTGGAGTTGTTGAGCTTTTTCTTATTGATATATACTGGTAAACTTTTTAAAAGTATAGTATATGTACAAGTACAGTAAAGCACATAATTTTTGGATACAGTGTGATAGATTTTTGCAAAGTGAACCAGCCACGAAACCTCCATCCAGGGCAGACGTAGAACATTTCAGCATCTAGGAGCTCCCCTCTGGCACCTCACAGTCATCCATCCTCCGAGCCCCAAAGATCACTGCTTGTTTATCTTGCAGCATTTTAGAATAGTTTTGCCTGTCTCCGAGTTGATGTAAGTGAAGTCTAGCGATACGTGTCCATGTATGTTGACTTTGTTCTCAGCATCACGTCTGAGCCCACCCACATTGCTGCTCATTCTCACTGCTGTGTGGCATTCATACTATGAATTTGCCACAGTTTATCTACTCTATGGTGGTAGAACACATCATTTCCAACTTGGGGTTGCTACCAGCGTTACTGCTGCTCTGGACATTTCTTTTGATGCCTGCACTCGCGCAGCTTTGTTGGTTACACACTTAGGAGGGAAATGTTGGGTCCTGGGGTTATGGATATTTAGCTTTGGTAGATTCTACCAAGTGGTATTTCAGTTTTCCAGCAGCATATGAGAGTTCACTTGACTCTATATCTGCTGTCCCCTTTTCAAATGTTGGCCCCTTCCAGTGGTATATAGGGGTATGGAGTGGCGCCTCACATGGGCTTTAATTTGCAGTTCCCATATGATAACTGGCACTGCACACCTTTTCATATGCCGGTTAACTATGTGGGTGTCTTTTGCGTGTCTTTTCACAAGTCTTGCCTGGCTTTTTCTGCTAGGTTGTCTGTCTTTTTCTTATTGATTTGTGGGAGTTTGTAGTGGATTCTAGATATAAGTCCTTTTTCAGAAATATATATTGCAAATGTTTTCTCTCACTATTGGCTCTCTCTTCACTTTCTAAAGGACAACTTCATTTTAGTGTGGTCCAGCTTATCAGTTTACTTCTTTTCCTTAGTGCTTTTTATGTCCTTTTTAAGACATTTTTGCCTACCGCAAGGCCCTGAAAATAGTTTCCTATATTATATTCTAGATTCCTATATTATATACATCTTTCATTTTAGATCTATCCTTCATCTAGAATCAATCCATTGGTATGAGCTGGGGGTGGAGGTTCACTTCCTCTGTCTGGCTCTCAGTTGACTCAGCACTATCCTCTCCCTGTGGCGTCATCAGTCACCTTCCTGTATGTGTCAGGTTGTCGGGGCTTCTCTGCCCCCTAGTCTCTCCTTGTGCCATTCCTGCCTGCTTCGGGTGCTGTAGCTTATAAGAAGTCTTGATGGCAGGTAGAAGCTCTCTAACTTTATTCTTAAAGATGTTCTTTCTCCTTGTTGGCCCTTTGCATTTCCAACTAAATTTTATAATTATCTTGTTGGCTTCCTCCAAAGTAGTCTGTTGAGTATTTTAATTGAGATTTATCATGCAGTTCACAATGTTTTCTCATTTTCATTGACTTCTTCTTTCACCCATGGCTTCTTGAGATTTCCAGAGATTTGGAGATTTCCTAGAAATCTCTTGCTGATTTCAAGCTTAATCCCAATGTGGTTGGAGAACACACTAAAGAAGTTCAGTCCTTTGACATCTGTTGAGACTTGCTTTGTGGCTCAGCATGTGGCCTATTCCAGTGAACGTTCAAGGGCTATATATTTGCACTTGTTGGATGCAGTGCTTTATATGTATTGGTTAGGTCAAGTTTACAAACTGTGATTTTAGATTTTTACATATTCTTACTGATTTTTAGATCTTGTTTAATCTTTGGGAGAAAGGTAATTATAGATTTGCTTGTCCAAGTGTAATTGTAGATTAGTTTATTTCTCCTAGTTCTAACAGTTTTTGCTTTTTGGTTTGAAGCTATGTGATTAGGAATACACAGATTTAAGTTGGTTATAGCTCCTTGTTGAATTGACTTTTTATCTTGGAAATGTTCCTTTTTATCTTTGGAAATACTTTTCTCCTTGAAGTCGGCCTTGTAGCTAACTTAGCTCTGCTTTGGGTTTATATTTGCACAGTAGAGAATTTTTCATTCTTTTTCTTTTTGTCTCTCTGTATCCTTATATTTAAGGTATGTCTCTTGTAATAGCATATAGTTGGATTTTGTTTTATTTTGTTGTTATTCAGTTAATAGGAGTATTTATAATTAATACAATTATGGAATTTTGGGGGGGAAATTTCTGTCTTGTTTTTCATTTGTCTCATCTTTTTTGGATCAGTTCAGCATTTTAAATATTATTATTTTTTTCTCTCTTAGCTTGTTGGTAACATTTCTATTCTTCTAATAGTTATACTGAGCAGTTGATATGAATCCTTGACTTATTAAAGTTCCCAGACAAGGCACATATCCTTCTCTGGCCTTTGGTGCTATTATTCTTACGTATTTTAATTTTACATATATTAAAAACCCTACAAGTCATTGTTATTATTGTTTCAGGTAGTATTAATTTATGTTGGTCCTTGTGGTTTCTTGGTTTTCTGTCATTTGGTCCTGTCTTCTGACATGCCTGGTATTCTGTAGACATTGTGCTTGAGAAATCACAGTGGTTCGGGATGATGGTAGCTTCCATCCATCGGGCAGAGGATAGGCTGAAGACTTGTGTCCAGTTGAGACAAATGTGTTTCCAGTTTGCCCTGCTCCAAGGGTGTAGCCCTTACAGGCTCCTAGCTGAATGCATTACCCTCCAGTGACTGAGTCCTCTGCTTGGTGTTCATCCTCTTGCCAGATGTCCTTTGTTTGATGATTTGAAAGCTGATAGCTGGCAAATGCCTTGGGGGAGATTGCACTCAGAATGTGGGATAAGGTTTATTTTTCTCCTTCAAGCTCTGGCTGCAGGGGCACCCTCACTCAGTCCTGGTGCTCAACCCTGTGAGTCTGCCCAGGCCCTACTCACCATTGATTGGTTAGTGCTCTGAGGCCACTGGGCCTGACTTCTCTGTGCCTGAGTGCTCATCTTTCTGTCCTCTGGGGTCTTGGCCCATCAAGGCTGAGCTGCTGAGGTTATTCACTAGTGTCTCCAGTCAGGCCATTTTAATGTTTTTGTTTTTGTTTTTTTTTTGAGTTGGAGTCTCACTCTGTCACCCAGGCTGGAGTGCAGTGGCACATTCATGGCTACCCCTGCGTCGACCTGTTGGGTTCTAGCGATCCTTCCGCTTCAGTCTTCCAAGTAGCTGGAACTATAGTCGTGCACTAGCTAATTTTTTATTTATTGTAGAGACAAGGTCTTGTCAAGTTGCCCAGGCTGGTCTCGAACCCGTGGGCTCAGACAATCCATTCGCCTCGGCCTCCCAAAGTGCTGAGATTACAGGCTGAGCCACCAAGCCTAGCCTTTTTTTTTTTTTTTTTTTTTAAAGCAGGATTTATTGAGAGGACAGAAAAACTCCCAGAGTGGGAGGGTACCCATGGGGGTTGCCCTATTTTAATGTTTTTATTCAGCTTTTATGATTGTTTTAAGTGGGAAGACCAGTTTGGTACCAACTCTCCTGCCATAGCTTGAGGCAGAAGTTTCTTGGTGCATTTTAGGAGCTCCAGGTAGCATGAGGAGCTCAGCCACTGCGCGTAAGATGGCTCTTATCCCATTCTGTCAAGTCTCCATGTTTTAGCCCATTGGGCTTTTTTTTTAGGGGGAAAAAAGTCATAGTTGAACCTTCCCCATTCCAGTATAATTTTAAAAAATTTCTCCCTCATTTTTTTCTAGTACTTTAATTACTTCATTTTTTTTCATTTAAATCTTTGATCTGTCTGTATTTAATTTTGGCATTGGTACCCTGATTTTTTTCTAGAGGGTTCTCCAGTTGCCAGACACTAATAATCCATCACTGATATGGAATGTCACTGCTATTATTTATTAAATTCTTATACATATTTGGGCCTTGCTGGGGACCTACATTTTAATTAATTGACTGTTCTGTCCCTCTGTACTGTTTTAATTACCATGGTCTTGTAATAGTACTCACTGCATTGTCACTCTCTAAACATTTTTTTTTTAAGTCCGCGTCTCACTCTGTCACCCAGGCTGGAGTGCAATGGCATGCTCAGCGGCCACTGCAGCCTTGACTTGATGGGCTCAGTTGATCCTTCCGCCTCAGCCTTCCAAGTAGCTGGAACTACAGGCTCATGCCACCACATATCTATGACATGCTTTCCTATTCAACAGAGAAGTATGGCATTTAGTTTGTTCACGTCTCATTTTGGGTCCTTGGTCTCTGTGTCCTCTTCTATCTCCACTGCTATTTGTCCACTGCACTATGTATTGTGCTGGGATCTCTTCTTCCACTGGTTTTTCTAACTAGTTGTTGTTTGTATGCAGGGAAGCTATTGATTTTCATCTACTGAATATTTGCCCATTCACTTTACTGAACTCTTTCTGGATCTCTTGGTTTTTCACCTGCAATTAGGATGGCTCCTAGTGTCTAGCTGTGAGCCTGATGTTGGCCCTTGGCGAGATGTGGAGAGACATGCATCTGGGATTCACACACCTCCACATACACAGAGACAGAAACTCATGTGGAATCATGTGAAAGAGACACCTACCTGTGTCTGCCTTACTACATTTTTTTTTTTGAGTTGGAGTCTCACTGTTGCCCAGACTGGAGTGCAGTGACTGCTCCCGGCCACCGCAGCCTCAACCTGCTGGGCTCCGGCGATCCTTCCGCCTCAGCCTTCCGAGTAGCTGGAACTACAGGCATGCGCTACCACACCCGGCTAATTTTTGATTGATTTATTGTAGAGATGAGGTCTCGCCAAGTTGCCCAGGCGGGTCTCGAACCCGCGGACTCAGGCAATCCACTCACCTCAGCCTCCCAAAGGCGCGGGATTACAGGCTGAGCCACCGAGCCCGGCTATACATTTTTAAAGCCTGAAAAGCACATTGAATTGTGCTCACTGTGGTTTGTGCCTGGAGGGAATAGGGAATTCCCTCCATGCCAGCCCATGTGGCTCTGTGGTGGCTGTGGGCCATCTGACCTGGCGTGGGGTCCACTCAGCATACAGGTCATTTCCTCACTGAGTGAAACACACTTTAGAGTGTAGTGGGGATTGGGTGCAGCGCACACCCACTGAGGCCCAGACAGGAGCCCTCTGGGGCACGGCCAGGCTCCTGGCCTCTCTCCTGCCCCGGGCTCCAGTTGCTGCCATTGAGGGCACAGGCCTGGCTCCATGCCTTGGTCTATCCGACAGCTCTCAGTGGCGTGATGCTTGTTCCTGCCCAGGGACTTCAAGAAGGCAAGAAATGCTGGGGGACTCGTGTGGTGTGGGTCAGGATGTGTTAGGGAAAGCCTTGAAAGGAAGAACGTCCTGAGACTTGTCCTCAGAAGAATAACCAGGGCACATGAAATAAAGTTGGCCCTTAGTGAATCCAAAGAAACACCTGCCATCACATGCATTCCTTTTTTATTTAAAAATCAGTTAAATTGGAGGGGCTCTCCAATTCTGAGTGAGGCTAGGGCTTCTGTTCTGCCCCCTGAAGCCAGCAAGGGAGCCGGAGTGGTGGACAGGCTTAGAAAAAGCCCTGGGCTGGTCAGAGGAGGGATCCCTGGAGCACCAAGTCCACCCCACTGGGGAGCACCCTGAGGGCAGCAGCCCCCCGAGGGACCTGGAAGCTGGTCCTCTGTGGTTGGAAAGATGTAAGTAAATACACACTGTGACTCACAGAGAAACAAAAGCACGAGCCACCAGCAGGGCTAACCAGAGATAATCCCCGTGGCCCACAGAGGTGTGGGGCCAGGTGCCAGGCAGGTGCCTGGACACTGAGCAGGCGACCTTGAGACCCGAATTGAGGCACTTGGCTGTAGAATTTGGACTTGTGTGTTGTTTTAGGACATGCGGAGTGAAAAGTGAGCATTTTCTCCCCATCCCCTGGGGCTTTTCTGTTGAGTACCTGGCCCCCAGTAAAGCTCCTGGATTTTCCACACCTGGGCCAAGACATCTAGAATGGTTCTGCAGCTGGGTTAAGATGAATTGTGCCAGAATGAAATCACAAGGTGTCCTCCGGTTGACTGTTGGCATACCCATCCTACTGATCAACCTGGTCCCTGCTTGAAAGGCAGACCTTCAGAAGCTGCGCTGAAAGGCATGGGGCTGGAAGCTGGGCCGGAGTTCCAGAGACCAAGTGGGGTCTCTCCCCAACCCCAAGACTGCACTTTGGGTGACTCCCTTGAATCCCCAGTCATCTCTTCTCCTGCACAGAGCTCAGCTTCTTATTCAGGACGTTAAGAGAACTTGTGATCGTTCCTGTGCACGCATTGTACATTCCATAGTTAGTCTCCCACACTGCAGTGGCAGAATGAGCATGAGGACCCCTAGCCCCTCTCCTTGTCCTCATGGACCATGGCACCTGCTCCATCATGTCTGCTACAGAAGCCTTGGGTCTGTGGACCAGTCCATGGGGGAGTTCTTGCAGCTGCCTTGGGGACCTGAGTGATACCACTTCTAAATGCCTGGACCTACGTGGGGCATCTGACACCATCACTGGGGCTGTGTTCTCACCCCGGCCCTGACACTGATGTGAAAAGCACTAATGTACGTCCATCATGTGGCTGCCTGCAGACGGATGTGGTCCCTGTGTGACCATGACCTTATGGGTCAGGCAAGGACCTTAAGAAGTTATCATGGATGCTTGTGTGGGGTTATGGTTTTCACAGTACCCCTCATGCTGGGGCGACACTGGTTTCCCTGCCTGGGGTTCTCATGGGCCCCTGATATTTCTTCAGAGGAAAGGGTGGCAGCGTAAATTGTGACATTTGCTCAGTTAGGTGGCTCACACTGAGGTGGGGGTCACTGGCGAGTGCCCTGAAGAGCCCAGCAACCTGTGAGCTAGTAAATCAGAGATGAGCAGGGGTCTCAGCCAAAAGGGGTGGAAGCTTCTAGCCAGATGGGGGAGCTTTCAGGGGACACCATTGTCACAGTTTTCAGGGCCTCTCTGCTGTCTCATGTGAGGACTTGTCTCAAGTGGCATCTCTGGTGGTGCTGAGTTGCCTGGTGTGACATGGAAGCCCAGGATGGCTCTCTCTGTAAGGACTTGGGGTGCCATGGGCGGGAGGCAGGATAGGTGCGTGCATGGCACCAGGTGGAGTTGGAAGTGCTTTTCAGATTCAACCTGGGCCATGTGTCTGGAACGTGTTCTGTGCTTGTCCCAACCCAAGGGCCCCATGCAGGCTCTTTGTAAACTGACCTTACTTGCCCCTGCTCCATAGTGTTTTGGATGTCCTTGGGCTGGGAGTTGAGTTGGTTTCCCAAATGCTGCCTAGAGGCAGGCGGGGTGGAGGGAGGGCTCTTGGCCTGCAGTTCCTGAAGCTCCTCAGCCAGTCCCAGGTTCCTACTTGGAGTATGTAGTCTGGAGTCCTTTCTCAGTCATGTACTTTCTGCCATTTTCCTCTAAGTGTTGTGTGGTTTCCAAGGCAGATCAGATCGCAGGTCTTTTTGGGAAGCTTGCTATGTGCCAGCCTTGATAGAGTTAACGTGTCTTGTTTTGCATGTGATTTTTTTTTTTTTATGTTCAGAAAGCTTAGGGTTGAAATAAATCATTCAAAGTCATGGATGAAATGTTGCCTTTGGCATGTCAATCTCCATGGAAATGTTAAATGAGGTCCTCATTGAAAATAACCTGACATTAAATGACCAACCAGATGTCTTTATCTTTGGGTCTGAATCATTTAGGGACAGCCCACACGAGGGCCTGGAGGAGATGGGTTTTGCCGCAGCCCCCTGGGGAGGACGAATGCCAGGGCTTGTGGGATCCCCCATCTGGGCTCTGCTGTCCTCACCATTCTGGAACTCTCTTCTTCCCTGACCCGCTGGTGATCCTGGAGCAGGCATGCCTTCTTTTTCCCATTTAGTGCTCTTACCAAGATCTTGTAATTATCCTGTTGGTGTTACGGGAAGCCCAAGTAGGGAGATAAATTTTTTTTGTTGCTTCTCGCAAGGTCATTTCTGCTGTCGGCTGGAGAAATACGAAATGCACTCAGGTGCCTGCAGATATGCCTGGTTAAGAAAATTAACCCTGGGTAGCTTTGCTGCCCTGCAGGGCTGGGGTCTCACGCCTGGAGAGGATGTCCCAGGACTTCCAGGCAACACAGCCCCTCTCCAGGTGCCTTTCCAGAGTCTGGTTAAATTTCCATCTGGACCTTCTGCCCGAGGTGGCCTGAGCCAGCAAGCAGAACACTACAACTGGAGGGCAAAGATCCTTGAAGACAAAGAGCCCAGGGGTGGCTGTGGCTTAGGACGGGTCACCAGGGCTTTAACAGATCTCTGGGTCTGCCTCTGGTGGCTTTTCCCTCTGGCATCGGGCCTCAGTGCCACCGCCATCCTATGTCATCCAGTGGCAGCTGGCTGCTGTGCTGCCTCCCCATACCTGCTCCCTCTACAAAGAGCTGGTGGCCTTGGGAGATGTAAAGTTTCTTCCTTTTTTATTATCCTGAGTCTACTGTGGCTACCTTTTGGACACCATCATTGCTCTGTGACTGTTTCCTTCCTGGTAGGAAAGATATAACATGTTGAAGATGGGTGTCCATAGATGAGGAGAACCTTTGGGGGGGGGCAGGGCCAAGGACTTCTGACCCTGACCTCTGTGTGTCATAGAGCCTGTAGGTTCTTCTTGGGCCTCTGGGATGCAGATCAGACACTGTCCCACATGCACCTTGGGTAACCCTGCCATCCAGCTGCAGTTGCCCCTGAGCCAGAGCGGCCAACCCTGGAGTGTTTTTCTTGCTTAGCGTCCTGGGTACTGCAGCCCCATGTTTCCGGGGTGGCAGAGAAGGAAACGCACTTCCTCTCTGGGTTTGCTTTTTTCTAGTTGGCCACTAGCCAACTTTAGAGAGTGCAGGGCATTTCTTCCTGTGGGGACTATCTTCCCTCATTGTGTTGGACCCAGGAAAGTCTCACCAGTTCTTTTGAACTGATTTTTTTTGAAGATCCTTTCAGAAAAGGATCTTGAGTTCTGCTCTGCAAGCATGTGGAGGTGGGATGACCAGGCTCCCCCGGCTCTATAGAACTCTGATGAACCCCCAGTTACTGCTCCCCCAGGGAGAGCGGCATGGGATGGGCCACAGCAGAAATAGCAGCACCCGCTGCTGTGGCCGCATTACTATTTGGGAGGAAAATGGCCCAGTGAGTGCACATTCTAAGATGGCAGGAGTGGCTGCAGCCAGAATCACTCAAGGCGGAACTTGTTTACCACGGGCAGCATTGATGACAGTCATAATAGACTATAGGGTTCTCCAGGAGGATGGAGGCCTGAGTCATGTGGGAAGAGGCCTGATGGGCACCACGTTATGGAGAGATGAGGGCCATTTCTCCCACATACCCCTGGCCTAGAGGGTCTTGTGCCTAGCAGCTCTGGGCATGTCCGGCCCTCTGTGGGGTGTCAGGTCGTTCATGCCCCTGCAGGCTGAGTCCTCTGCTCAGGGCACACTCTAGGTTGCACAGGCCTGTGTGTTTTGAGGATGATGTGGATGAGCGGCCCTGAACTGGGCAGGTCCCCCAAGATTCTTGCTCCTCTACCATGGTGGCCAAGGCGCTGATCTCTCCCACAAACTGGACTGGGGGCTTGGCCTCTGCTCCCTGAGGCTTCTTATACACCTCTGCTGCCTTCACCCTTCCCTGTTGTGGCGCCACTCCCACAGGCTTGGCAGATGACCCCAACTGACAGGTGGAGGGCATGGCAGCCACAGGCCATGCCACAGTAGGTATAAGAGCCAGCCGGCAGGCCGTTGTCTCCCCTGGGTGTGACCTACTGATCTTCAGGCAAGGCCAACCTTGCACCTGTGCTGCCTTCTTGGGGGGCTGCCTCATGCCCACTCTCCTCCCTCCTCCCCCCATCCCTGAGCCTCCCTGCCAGGTGGGTTTCATAGCTCTGGGCAGGGGTGTGGCACCATCCGTGACTCCTCTACCCCTGGGGTCTTCTTTGTCTTATCCAGGTGGTGCTCTGGGTCGGCCTGGGTGTCCTGGTGGTCAGCACGCTCACCACCCTGTCTGTGAGCGAGGAGGCCCCCATGGACATGGCAGAGGAATCCCCCGGCGGCAGGCTCAGGCAGGCCGAGGATTTGGTGAAGGTGGAGGCAGCCCGGCTATCAGGTACGCGGCTCTCAGGTAGGTGGCTCTCAGTATGTGCACAGGCCCCTGACCCTGTCTCCAGTGCCTTCTCAAAGTGTGTCCATGGGATCATCTCAGGTCACAGAGGTACTGGTGGCACTTTACAAACGCCTCTTGGCTCTGGTCCAAGAACTTGTCTCATCTGCCTATTGGCCTCTGTCCTGTTTGGGTACAGCAGGGTCAGGCCCCACCCATAAAGAGGCATGCAGGGGACATGGGACAGGGGCGGCACTCCTGGTGGCCACCCACATGGGGCTGAGATCTCAGTGTCTGCCATTCAGTGCACTAAGAGGTACGTAATGTACATATGTGAGTGCTTACATTTGTGTTTTGTTTTGCTTAGCTTCAAGGATGTAAATTTCCAGCCAGTTGTCTTCTTGACAAAGCCAGTGATTATAGCTTGTCTTAGTTTACTGCTTCAGGTTTTGTTTTGTTTTGTTTTGTTTTGAGTTAGGGTCTCACTCTGTCACCTTGGCTAGAGTGCAGTGGCACACTCATGGCTCACTGCAGCCTCAACCTCCTGGACTCAGGTGATTCTTTCATCTCAGCCTCCGGAGTAGCTGGGACTACAGGTACATGCCACCATGCCTGGCTAATTTTTTTTTTGTAGAGACGGGGTCTCACTATATTGCCCAGACTCAGGTTATCTATTATTTGTTTACTAGGCCTGTTGATAGAATTATGGTCACATTCCCTCAAGCTACTGCAGGCCACCTTGAGAGGGCCCTGTGTTGCTGTGTGACCTCAACACCCCATTTGTGACTGTCCTGTGGGATGTGTGTTTTGGAAGCTTGCCTTTCTGAGGCTCCAGTTCTGTGTGTCAGGGCAGTATAGCTACACCCCAGACCTCCCAGGC
>CAUYQG010122741.1:0-24833 GCA_963574415.1 Tarsius wallacei | reverse complement strand
GAACTCCCAGCTGATGACATTTGGTCTGGACAACAGCCAGAGAAGACAATAATCCTGGTGCATGGTGCTTGCCAGATAGACGAAATAAAGACCGTTCTCCACGCCTGACGCGAGGGCAACACCCACGACATCTTTGCCACCTCTTGGATGCGTTTTACTCAGGTCCTCACTCCTCTTTATTTGCTCCATTTATATTTTCCCCACATGTGACAGGTGTAAGTGACGGTTTCCTCAGGAAGGAATATAAATAGAGGCTGTTGTTTAAAATCTATTCGGTATTTTAAAAATAATGGCTGAGGAAATGTGGTTATGTAGCAAGAAGGGAGTTTGCAGAGGCTTTTGTTATTTCTCTGTAGATATACACTCGCACACTAAAGGTGCATCAAACCAGACTGAAGGAACACCAAGTTACTCTTTCTCACCCTCTGCGTGAGGAAATCTTGTGCGAAGAGGAACAGTGAGGAACCAAGCTTTCAGATCAAATCTCTCATGCTTACAAGGCTTGATTTCCTCCATTCGGTAACGTCTATGGAGTTTGCCCCATGAGCTCTGCCAGGCCTTGCCTTTCTCAGCACAAGGCTACTAACATGATAAGCCATTTCCACTGTATTACTTTCCTCATCCCATCCAATTTAATGCTTTTAATTTAACCACTCCCTCTGTCTCAAGAGTTCAAGCCTCCCCCTTGCCTTGTGCAGAATATCTATGGCTCTCCTTTGAAAAAGGCCCCAAGAAGTGGACTTGCAAAGGTCTAATAGACTCATCAGATGTGGTTCTCAAATGTTAAATGCCACCCTGACATTCAAAAATTCATCTTGGGTCCCACACAAGGAATAAAAAAAAAAAAAGTCATGCCACTTAGAGTTCAGAAAAGCACCTCATCCATTGAGTGAGGACATGGAATCTGTCTGGTTCCAGCAACATTTTCAAATCTCTCTCAAAGAATCAAGCACACAGCCTGTTCTGTGACAGAGTATATTGGATTTTGTTGTTTTGAAAGAATGCTGAAGAAAACGAAATTCAACTTACAAATACGTTTAATTTCTAAAATCTGTTTGTCTTTGGCATATATTTGTAAGGATGATAGAACTACAGTACTAGGAAAAAACTTCAAAGTAAGAGGGTCCCTATTTCAGTTAGGGGATTACTATGTAATACAGAGCTGACATTCTATGTTTAAATGTACTCTGTCACACTCTATTTTACGTCTTTTCAGAAAAGGAGCTGATGTGTCAAACAATTCTTTGTTTACATGAAAATTACTCCCAAGGGAATGAGAACTTTTCAAGACAGAGCTATGCCACATAAACTTTTGTACTGCAGACGCCTAGCATACTATGGTTTATTTTGGGTATACTCAATAAGCATTTTTTGAAAGAATGAATTAAAATAATCTTGAACACAAAGGATCTGGATATACAGGAGTCTTTCTTCTTGAAACACATAGCTACACTGGAAACCTCTCCTGTAACATTCCTCTTGTCTCGACTTGCCTCATAAAGCTGTACTCTGAGGGTTATGGCGATTTTTACTGTTACAGTTTTTTAAATGTGTTTCTGCAGTTTCTGTCGATTTGGCCATAGAAACAGAAGGACTGGCTGATATGGAATAAGCTCTTGAGGGGTTATGACACGCAGCAGGACATCTATGAGCAGAGCCAGCACATGTCAGTGACTGTCTATCCCATAACAGGGCATGACCCGGGAGCCAGTACGTTCACACTGTGGCCCACATGAGTGGTTAGAGGGCACTCGGGCAGAGGACATGGCCATGGGGCTACACGAGAAAAAGAAACACGCTGGACAAAAACACTATGGAAAGTGGCGAAGGCTTGAGGAATGCCACCCGGGTGTGCGACCAAAGTACGCCAGACACACCAAGCAGCACTTGCTGTGGTGTGGCCACTGGCCTGGTGGACTCCTCCAAGGAATGAACATTGTCAGGACGCCAGCTCTCACCGTTGGACACTTTGATGGCAGCCACAGACCGTGGCCCTAAGACTCCACGTGAAATCCACTGAAGCCTCCTAAGGCCCCAGTGGGGAGTTCAGCCTAGCTTGTTCCCAGCACCACAGAGCATCAGCCTGGGCAATGCCCTCCATTGGCTGTGGGAGATACAAACCAAACCATGCTGTTACTCCCTGTTGGCCTCATGGGAAGAGAGTGTAGAAAAAGGATCAGAAATCTTCCCGTCAAGGAGAGGTAGACCAACACAGTAAAGTGCATAAATCACATGGATCTATTTTCCCCAGAATGAGAATAATATCCGTATGAAATTATAGGATTCCCCTTTGGCTCTGGCAGTACTGGAAAGAGGGCCCATGGGTCTGGAAAAGCCCGGTATGAAAACCCAGAGGTCTTCCAAGTGTGCCGATGCTGTCTCAGGACAAAGCTGTCATGTGGGCAACTGCCTGACAAGCAGGACGTGCCTCTGCCGTTACCTGTTAAAAATCTCTCCTGTCACCCTTAGTCAGGTTGCAGGAAACACCTACCTGCAATGGGCAGTGACCTTGGGCACGGGTCCACTCCATTGGCCTGCTGAGTCTGCTCGGAATTCCCTGTATGTGCCCTGGACCTGTGCCATGATGAAAGCAGAATGCTACGTTTACGTTCCTGATTGTTCCCCCAACGTACCCACCGCCTCAGCTGCTGGGCATATGGAAATTGAGGCCCTCCGTGCCCTGGCTCAGGCCCCTCTGTCCCACCGGGTTTCCTCTCTTAGCTCAATGTGGAAGAAAGCTATGACAGGCGTTGTTACACAGATAGTTTGCTTTTTGGCGCCTGTGGACGGTATTCTATTTGTGGGATTTGGATGCAAAGTGTAAACCATCACTCCACGTCAGGGACGATCCGGAAGACTCATGCAAAGTGCAGATTATAAGGATGGAACGACCAAATGGAGGGGCGGGATGTGGGGTCAATGCGGGACAGATGCCCCACCCCCCTTCCCTGCTGATGACTGCTCTCTGATTGGGAGGATGCCCCTGGCCCACAGACTGCCCACCTGTTCCCAGTCAAGACGCCCTTAGAGCTATGCACACCGGCCTACTCAGGGCTGTTACCAAGAGAGTAAACATCCTTGGCCCTGCGTCTTTGCACATAATGCTGTTGCCTGTGTCTTTCCCTCTTTCCCATGCCGGGCTATATAACATCTCCCCCACGTCTATCGGACTGCAGAGAGCTTTGCACCGACCAGCCACCCTCGGTCCTTTTCATAACTGGTAACAGACCCACGTTTTTACCAACCTGTCTTCTGGGTGATTTCTTTGGAATACGTAACCATCCCACAAGCGCCCTGATTTAGGACTCCCGCCATGCAAAATGGAATACAGGTGACAGAAAGGTGAGGGGGTGCTATGCAGACGGGAAGCTGGAGACAGCAGGAAGGAAGAGAGGGCCCGTGGGACCATGCCTCCATGAAGGGCCAGGTGCGTTATCCTTTGTGCTTTCCCTCAGGGGTGGTAGATTGGCTAGTTTAAATGAAACACGTGCAAGGGCAGGGCACTTATTTACAGGACTCTGGTGTTGACCGTTTAATCCTTGTCAGCAGCTGTGGGGCATGCTGCCTTTGTGTCGGTAGGTTGAGAAACAGGTGGACCCCATCACAAACCACCACACAAGGCGGAAAGTTTTAATTGGGCCAAAGGGAACAGGGTACAAGCAGGTTTCCAAAAACTTACATCGGGTCTAGAAATGGATGCCGCGACAACAACTATATTAAACAAATTAATGACAAGGTTATTGATATTTTGATACAGCTTGGGCCAAGCTAGACAAATATCCACTCATTGTTCACTAAATAGTCATTAAGTCTCTACTCTATGGCAGGCAGGTGGTCCTCCACCCCAGCCCCTCCACATACAGTATTGAAGTTTTGTTACATGTGGTCATGATATACATTGCTTGTGTTCAATTTTACATAGAACACAGTTCTCTTACTTAGGCTGGAATATGACCCGAATCTTCTGTAGGTTGGTTATGCACATGTATGTTTCTGTCACATATGTTATAGCAGAAATAAGGCAGGCGAGAAACTGCGCTAGTGACATTAGATGATCCTAATAAAACACACTGGATGATCTGCTATGCTTAAAATAAATTTTAAAAATAGTTCCCGTTATAGTCAATTTCCCTCCCCAACACGTACCACACATGGTTTCCCATGAATTATCTATGTCTCCTTGGTCCCATTTTGCTCTCTTTGAACCTAACCGGAACCAGCAGGTACAGTCACAATCCCCAGTGGGTTCTCAGTATTTGGGTTGGACCAATATACATCCAAAATTTGTCCCTTGAGAAGTTTTTCTTCCATAGTTCAACTTTTAAGTTCTATAAATAGTACTGCGGCTGCAACCCTGTGTTGTATGGGAAGCAGTTTTTGCTTGAAAGATGTATCCATGTCATGTAAGATGGCTTTATAGCTATGCATACCATTTATTGACCTGACACTAAAGTTTTATTTTTTAGGGGAAAGAAAATTAAAGCTTTTTAGAGCATCTGATGGTAAAACTGATGCTTGTGTACATCAGTATCCCTTGTTAAGAGAATTAAGAAGAGACTTCTCACGGGGAAACCCCAATGGGATGGCTGTCCCCTACGGTTCTTTCTTACTTGTTTTACTTCCTCTTTGGGGACCCCTTATCTTCATGTGACTACATGAAAACTTATTATCAAAAATACTCAAACTAAAGCCGCACTTATCTCACCAGAGACTACATTTTTTATAGAAATCAACATCTCAGGCTAAAGGAATCAACTACCTAGGTAAAATTTCAATCTTGTTAAATGTACCAATTAGCCTATTAAAGGAGTTCTGTTAAAGACACCTTTTCCTGTACTTGTGCCATGGAAAAACGTAAGAAAAAAACAGGAATAATAAGACTAAGAATGTGAGTTTCTTGAAGGCTTGGACCTTTTCATGCAGCATCCAGGGCACAAATTGACCTCAGCTATTAAGAGTAATAGTGCCCAGGCACAGTGGCTCAAGTCTGCAATCCCAGCACTTTGGGAGGTGGAGGCGAGAGGATTGCCTGAGCCCAGGGGTTCGAGACCAGCCTGGGCAACATGGTGCGACCTGGTCTCTACAATAAATCAAAAAATTAGCCAGGCATAGTAGTGTGCACCTATAGTTCCAGCTACTTGGAAGGCTGAGGCGAAAGGATCGCCAGAGCCCAGCAGATCGATGACGGGGTGGCTGTGAGTGTGCCACTGCACTCTAGCCTGGGCGACATAGTGAGACTCCAACTCAAAAAAAAAAAAAAGATTAATAGTGCAGAAATTGATAATAGCAACTATCTTTTTTGCACAACGTCTCTTTTGTTCTACCTAGAGAGTCTTTGCTCACATAATTCTTTAACTGAATCCTAAATCAGAGTTTGGCATGTACTTCAGATGGATGAACTCTGATCCAACCATTGGTTCAAAGATTCTTTGGAGTAATTCTATTTGGATTCTTTATCAGTTCTCTTTTCTGAGTTCCCACTGACTTCTCACTTATTCTAGGATACCCATAATTCAAGAGGATAAATAAAAATCATTCACTTTAAAGAGTTTAAGATCAGGTTCTTTACATACTAGGGCTACAAGGGCTGCTCCTTGCCTGTTTATGTAAAATCCTGGTAATGCAAATGAAGAAACTGACTTTTTAAGAGGTTAGGTGATTGGTGAAAGTTCAAATGGCTTCTTACTTCAGAATTGGTTTATGCTATGTTATTATTATTTACACGAATAAAACAACTCTGGTTTGGGTCTCACTGCTCTTCTACTTAGATGCTCTGTTCCTGCCCCAGCCTGTGCTGTCATCCCCCCATTTTCTGCCAAAAAGTCTCAATACACTGGAGAATTGTCCTTGTACAAATGCAGTAAGTTATAAGCAATATACCCTGCAGAAAACCAAGACAGATATCGAAATCTGGCTATCACCACGGCATAATCATAAACTTGAACATGAGTGAGGTAGTATAAAGTTTTGCGACTACAAAATATGATGTATTTCCATCTCCTACAGTGCTTTGCAGCACAATATTAGCAGCAGACAAGATCATAAGCAATCAAGACAGTGAAGAGTACTAGATAGCACCAAGTTTCAAAATGCACAACCTCTACCCTGACCCATTTTCACTTTTTCCTTTTGTTTCATTTAAATAAATGCATGTGACATTATCAAAGGGAAAATAATCATTATTTTATCTAGGTTTATACTCCAACTTTGTAGTTAGTTTTTAAGATTGGAGAGGTTACCTTGGCCCTATGAGATCTCTTTTTATCCCTTAAGCCTAAACCTGAATTTAGAGATTTAACCACCCTCTGCCTGGCCCGATGGGAAGAGAGATAGGACTGCAAGAAGGCTGGTCAGATCAGTTTACTACTTATGCAGAAACCGTACTGCTTGACTCCTCAGTGAGGAAGAAACCAAAAGATGACAATGCCACTTATTATGCAGACCAAAGGTTTGACTCTGACAGTAGGAAAGAAAAGAGAAAGCACACCTGCGTGGTATAGTAACATGCAGTGACTCTGTATTAACAGTCATTATGGGCAAGTCAGCAACCTGGACTCCAGTCAGTCAGAGCAAACTTCTTCATGGAAATGATGGAAGTGGGGTTGAGAGCGCTTCGGGAGAGCAGAAATTTTTTAAATGTGGAACATATACACGGTGGAATATTAAGCAGCCATTAAGAAGGACAACGTTATGAACTTTGCAGCAACTTGGATGGATTTAGAGTCTATCATACTCAGTGATCTATCACAGAAACAAAGGTCCGAGTACCACATCTTCTCACTCATAAGTGGACCCTGAACAATTATAATACTATAAGAGAATGATTGGCAGTAGTGGTACACTGCTGGGGGTAGGGGAGAACACTTCATCACTAAAGGTACCTGATCTCAAACCAGGTGAAATGAGGACCAAAGTGAGGCCCAGACTATCTGTACAATGACCATTTGTACACCTAACGCTGAATTGTACCCATCTTTAAAATAAAAAATTTTTATCAAAAAGAAAAAGCAGAGAGAACTAACACCCTTCTAAATGTCCATAAGCATGTGCTTATTTCTTGAAGAAATAAATAATATCCCTAATTCTCAATCTCTAGGTGTTAATGGAAAGAATTAACATTTACCTAAGGGGTGACTTATCTGCAGAGATTCTGTATAAAATATTTGATTGGATGCAAACTTAATTTGTAATTTAAAATTCATTTGTCTCTATAAAACGTCCTTGTCATGGAGATGTACATTCTGTATGTAATTATTATATGCATTTAGTTTAACATTTACAAGGCTAGTTCTACTCTATGTAGACTAGAAATAGAAATTCAGAGTCCTGCAACTCCCAGGTCTTTTCTTTTCCACAGAAGTGTGATTTTCAGGCAATAAACTGAGGTCATCCGGTGTCCATGGTTTTTATTTTTAGCATAGTTCAAACAGTGACCTCCAATCCCCTTTAATGCCAAGCATATAATGAAAGAGTTCAGGGTATAATCATTTACATTTCAACAAGAAATATGTTTTACTCTGATATGTTGGCAACGGTTCAGTGCAAATGACCCGCTTTCACACACTGACGTCTTGCAAGGCTTTGGAGCAATTGGCTTGAAATTTGGAACACTTATCTCCGAATTTCATGCCTCCAGCCTGTGAAGGAGTGCTTTTGTGGAATTTTGTCCAGTTATTTCTATTGAATTCCCACCTCCATAAGGTTCTAAAAAAAATGAGAACACAGATGAACTTCCAAGTGCAGTTTTTTGCTGTAAATAAAATTCCATTTATTTTTAGCCTATTATATAGGATTAAGTTTGGGATGGAAGCATTTGTGTGTATATATCGCCCTCATTAAATCATTTTAATCAACAAGCAACACCTTTAAAACAACACAGTCTATTCAAAGGCTGCATGGTGGGACACACAGCACATCATTATGAAGCCAACATGGAAACCAAGCACTATGAAGCTTACTAAACTCTTCACAAGTCCTATTTTTAGCTTCTCTCAATTGTATTAACTATCCCAGGTTAATCTAGATGCACTTTCCACTTTGCCCTCTGTTGAAAGTCCCAAATTAGCAGGTGAGTGGACGTGGAGGCAGCATTAGCCTCTTGGTTTAACACCTGCTCTGGCCTCCAGCCGTGTAACTTGAACCCTGACTCAACCACCTGCTACCTAAAGAGCCTTGGGATAGTTCCTTAATATCTTGGTGTCTTCGTCTTCTTAAAAAACAAGACAAAAGAGAATGTCTACTTCACAAGGTTGTTACAAATATTATAGATGAAAATGTGTATAACATATCATGCATGTTTTTTTCATACCTAGTACATGCTCAATTAAATTTCAGAATTAAAGTGTAAGCATAGATGATGGAGAGGTGACTTTTCCAGTATGTTTTTATGCTATGAAGTGTCTGTGTCTTCACTCTTAGAATACCATTTTAGAAAATTTAAGGCAGTAGCTCATCAGAAGCCTAAGTATGCGGTACAGAACACGCTCTGGGCATTTAGGGAAGACAGACCGGTGCAGATGAGAACCAAATCTAGCTTATCAGTTTAGCAATTGATTGTTTTCAGGAGAAACCAATGTCAGTTTCCTAAGTTTATCACCTTTAAATTGAGTGCAATTATCTGAATCTTCTTTACGGTATTAATGAGGCAAACACGTCTTCCACTGTAAAGTTATATTGTAACTTCATATTACAGTCTCTAAGAAAGTCACAGAAGATGTGGAATTAAACAACTTTGAGAAATGGAAGGACTGAGGAATTTTCTCCACTATGTAATGTGTGCACCAGAGCAGCAGTATTTACTTCCACTATTAAATATCAGAATTATATTTTGAGAACTGAAATATTGAAAACGAGGATAAAACTTAGCTTAAAATCTCATCAGCTTTGTAGTTAGCTGGATATGTAAATCTGCATAAATGTTCTTATCAGATGGATGATTTAATTAAATTAAGTTTTGTAATTACAATGCAGATCTTTCATCTATGAATTAAAATATATTATGTAAAAACTCCAAATTAGATTTGGGTTTTATTGTAATAAAGATTCACACATAGCTAATGAGACAATATGACATTTATATTTGCATACAGTATTATAAAGTGTTTTGTGTAACACTTACACAACTATCAAATTCTGTGCAGGATTTTATAATTTAAATGAACGTATTTTGAAAAGACACAATCAGTACAAAGCCTGATGTTTAGGTAACTTTAAAATGCTACTCTATTTAGCTAAAAGTGACACTTGTCTTGATCCCAACTGCTCTGATATTTAATTTAGATGGTGTGTGACGATGTGCATGAATTGGTTCTGAACCCAATTCATTTCGTTCACAGGCTCACATCTGCCACCTATCCTTGATTAGGGGTATAAGTGTCCTTCTCCAGCACCTTGCATTTATGAAAAAGGGAAATAACTGTTTCCTTCCCCTCAGCCATGAACTTGAGTACTATGCACAGAGCACATCCCTTGTAAGAAGGGAAAAGAATCTCGCAAGGATCAGAGATAACCAATACCAGCTAGTCAATGAGAATAATGCTCTCTGACATGTTCCAAAGACACTCTGAGAGGTCACGTACACTTTTTAAAGAAACATCATGTTTCTCTGATGTCAAGTACATTTTAGCAGAATAGTATCCATTCCCAAAACTAATTTTCAGAAATCATCCAATTTATACAATTTCAATTCAGCTTTTACAGTTAATTCAATTTTGTTTTATGCCCTCAGTATGAACCAAATCTTTTCTGATCCCCAGGATTTGCTCTTAGCTTTCAACTTGAACAAGGAAGTTTCTTCTCCTATGTATTTTAATCCACTAATTCTCACTTTCACTCCAACACAGCATTCTTTATCAGACCAGGCCTCAGTTTTACCTGGACTCCCTGTGTTCACAGAATGTTCAACCCATCCTTGGGCCAAGCCATCAGTTGGAAACTATCATAGATCTCTGAGAACTGATCACAGAATAACGATATAAAATAAGCTTGAAAAACAAAATTCAGAGCAAGGGTGTCTTGCCAGTCCTCCATTTTAATATTGCCTCCATTTTAATATTTAATATTGGGTAAGCATGAAAATAGAACATAGTGAAATGGTTAAAAGCATGTGATATAGCATCAAACCACCACATGAATTCTAAAAGATCGTCAACATTACAGAATTTTCTATAACACAAACACTCTAGAGATTTGGAAACCATAAGCAAGGACTTGTTTAAAGGTTTTTCACAACTCCCGAAAAAGATTCTAATAAAACAAAAGTTAATAGGACATTGAAGAAGGCATTGTTTTCTTCGTGAAGAGACCAAGATGCGATGCCAGGGAATAACTTCTGCAAAACTGAAACAAAGTGTTTTCAGTTTCTTTCTTCCCCACTCTAAATCTTTTATCTTTACTCACCCACTCTGAAAACTGGGTAGCCTTTATAAAGATTAGTTACTATTTTTCTCTTGACTACTTGATTAAGCCAAATATCTGATATTACTCAAAGTATAAGACAGCTAACTTATATCCTTTCATTTAAAAAAAGACACCAAAGTTTTTTATTGTGAAATGTGTGTGTATTAATTGCAAAATCTGGTGAGCTTTCATAGTCATATATTGCTATACAAATACTGTCTCATCTAAGATAGAAAACATGTTCCTCATCATATTGAATGGATCCCATTTTTTGGCTTCTTTTTTTGTCTAAGAATATTTTATTAAGTGATGAACATTTTAAATGTTTGACTACAGCGTCATTTTTAAGGATCTTTTTTCTTATATTGACTGCTTTTACACATGAAGTTATGTGATTCAGGATCACCCCAGCCTCCATCTCTTCACTTTTCTTTTTATAGATGGTATTTTTTTAAATTGCCATTTATCTTGACTATAAAATGAGATTAAGAAAAGTAGCATTTGGGGGAGAACATTTGTTCATATTTATTTATCTCTATAAACAAGGAATTTTGAGGAAAAAGTCTTTACAGCAATAGTTCTAAATAAAGCTGTAGTGCAAGCATAAACCAAAGTTACTCTAACTGTTCAGAAGTAATCAAAATTACGTGTCTTCCCTGGTAGACATCTGCTACTAAGTAAATTACTAAGGGAATAAAGCATTTATTGGGAGATTGGAACGTAGAACTAAATGATATGTAGGAACCATTTTAGCCCTAGAATATTTAGATCTAGCAATTGAAAAGATAATTTTTAAAAAGCTATTCAGAACTTATTATATACCAGGCAATATATGAATGGAATTACATTTACAATCTCATTTAACTCTAACAATAACTCTGTAACAAAGAGTTCCTTCCATATTTCCTAGACAAAGAAAGATGGACTGCCCAATGCCATGCTGGAGTTAAGTGACCAAAATAGAAACTGAATCAAAATCAATCTGACCTCAAAGCTTTCAGTCTTGTACTCCCTTTGTCCAGATGTGTGCCTCTCTTACACCTTCTCAGTTATTAAACTGAACTTTTTATCCCCTTCTCATTTGAGTTCTAAATATCGTTGTGCCTCCTGGAGAGATGAGAAAACTATTAAAATAATTCACACCGATGCCCCCTATGATCAGTGGGTGACTTTTACTAATGAAATTAGGATCCATTCTTGAAGCACAGAGCTCTTTTTTTTTTGATCCTTTCCTTAACAACACACATCTATGCAGTAAAATCTGCTCTAAACACATTCACTATCTTTTTGTCCATGGAGTGTCAGGAGCAGAAGCAACCTTTCTAAAGACCTAATTAGCTTCCAAGTTTAGATATTTTTTTTTTCTTCCCCTTATCACATACAGGAACAAACTATTAGAATCCAAAGTAGGTCAGCTACAAAATGGTGGAAAAGGCAAAAGGCGATGAAACACAAGCCTAGTGTTAACTGCCGTTGCTGTAACTGTTACCGTTGTTACTTTCCAAATCTTTGGGAAAAGGCAGATACCAGCATCCACGGTATCCTCCTACTCACTATGCTGGAAATGTTCCATTCCTCAAGTTGACAGATTGGAAAGGCTGTAAGTAGTCATTTGTTATCTCATATTATGACGCTAATATAGAATGAAGAAACTATTTTCCATGACAAAATGCTAATAAGAGTCTCTGCTAATGAGGTTTTTGTCATATTAATGAAAATAAATGCCAATATGATATAAAACTAGTATGAGTAAAACTTGCTAATGTGGCAGGCTTCATCATGTGGGGAAGATGTGGAATACAAAGCAAAGGTATCAGGAGAGGGGTTGTGCATACAGCTGTGATCCTGTGTGAGTGTGTGTGTGTGTGTGTGTGTGTGAGAGAGGAGAGAGAGGGAAAGTGAAAAAGAGAGGGAAAGAGACTAAAAGAGATTCTGAGTTGTCATTTCAATCACATCAAAGATAAAGAATGGGAAGCAATTAAGGGGAAGAAAAGTGATCATATTAAATATACAAAGAAATAAAAAGGATATCTTCATAGCAAAATCACAAAATTTGTTTGGTGAAAACTAATTTATGTGTCTTTGAAGTAAGGAAGTTATATATATATATGTATATCTAAAGCACTTGACCAGAAAAGCATGCTGTTATTGTTAATATTATTCATACTAAGAAATTCTCATGAGATGATGTATCATGTCTTTGAACATATCAGTGGTTTTTTATTATCAAAACAAATTCCACTCACCTTCTTATGAATACATTTGTATCTATTTAATTATTGAGAAAACCTGAGAGCTAGAAGGTCCTTGAATGGCATTTATTCATGTTGTACATCCGCTCTTTGATCTACCACCTACTTTAATGTTGCTGTAACAATATCATTTATCAAGAAAAAACATTTACTTTGCATCTGCCAATAAATTACATGTGATAAATTATATGTGATAATCGTTTATTCCAAAAGCCTTTATTGACTACTGATGGATAACATCATCACTTCAAGAGGTAGGTATTAATTCTGAAAAATAAAGCCTAACAACTTGCCAATATGATCAAAGTGGAGCAATCTCACTTGCTATTAATAAATCGGAATTGAGTGCTATTATAGTCAGAAGAGGCTTGGCCAACACGGGAATTAATCAACAGCATCTTCTACCCATGGCTTTACAGTGTCTGCCGGATTATCTTGACTCTCCCTTCCCGGCATCATCTCTCCTATCCAAGGAGTCCACCCCCAGTGGCTTCGTAAGACTGGGTGCAAGACAGATATATTTTGAGTCTTCAAACGTTCAAGAACATTTTTGGACTTCTATCCAATTCTTTTGGTAGCTTTGGTAGGCATAGAATATTGATATATTAATCCTTGTCTCTCCAAAATTCAAGATATTTTTTCTTCCTCTAACTGTTGCTGTTGGAAAGTCTATGGCATTTTGATTCTTATTTTATAAAATATATTTTGTTGTATTTTCTTGAGCTGTATGGCCCTCTATCAACTTATCCTCAATGTATAAACACTCTACAGTGAGGAATCTTAATGCCATATATGTGTATGTTTATGTATATTTTCTTCAGATTGAATGAACTCACATAGTTCCCTGTCTGGTCCTGACCATATCTGTCAGTCTGGGAAACATTCTCACACTATTTGGTAATGCAAGAAGATTGATCGTGTATTGCGTTGAATATTTTAAGTATTTTTCTGACACCGCTTTGAAAATAAACATAATGAAGTCCATTGAAAACTTACCTACTAAACAAACAATTCCCTGATGTGCAGTTTTCAATTTAACTTGTTTCAGTTCTCCAGTCTTTCCGGGTACATAACCCATGATGACCTCAGATGTTTGCTATATTAATGTCTAATACAAAGGCATCCTTATATACATTTTGAACGAGTGTTGAATAACAAGACAACCTAGCCGGGCTCAGTGGCTCAGCCTGTAATCCCGCGCCTTGGGAGGCCGAGGTGAGTGGATTGCCTGAGCCCGAGGGTTCGAGACCCGCCTGGGCAACTTGGCGAGACCTCATCTCTACAATAAATCAAAAAATTAGCCGGGTGTGGTAGCACTCACCTGTAGTTCCATCTACTTGGAAGGCTGAGGCGGAAGGATCGCCGGAGCCCAGCAGGTCGAGGTTGCGGTGGCCGGGAAAGGCCACTGCTCTCCAGCCTGGGCGACAGAGTGAGACTCCAACTCAAAAAATAAAAATAAAAAATAAAGTTTAGGGGCCTGGGTATGGTGGTTCAGCCTGTAATCCCGGCACTTTGGGAGGCTGAGGTGAGAGGATTGCCTGGGCCCAGGGATTCAAGACCAGCCTGGGCAACTTGGTGAGACCTCGTCTCTACAATAAATCACAAAAACTAGCCAAGCATGGTGGCGTGCATCTGTAGTTCCAGCTGTTTGGAAGGATCGCCTAAGCCCAGCAGGTCGAGGTTGCGGTGGCCGTGAGCATGCCACTGCACTCCAATCTATGGGCAACAAGAGTGAGACTCCAACTCAAAAATAAATAAATCAGTAAAAAATAAAGTTTAGGCCAGGCACAATGGCTCTGCCACTCAGAGGCATTCGTCAAACTCTCTGACTCTGTGTGTGTGTGTGACCAGAAGCCTGATGTTCCCAGACTTTGCTTATGACACTTTCCAGAGAAGCACCCAGAAGCTAGGCCCAGACAAAATCAGTCCTCAAAGGGGCAAAGAAACTCAGCCTCACAAGCAAGCAAAAGACAGAAATAAGGTCAAATATGTATATAGCAATAAACATCATAGACACTAGCTACATGTCTGGCACTCTTCTGAGCTTTTACAAACATACCTTCACCTAACTTTCACCACAATCCCATGAAGCAGTTACTTTTTTTTTTATTTGAGTCAGAGTCTCACTGTCACCCAGACTGGAGTGCAGAGGCATGCTCACAGCCACCACAGCCTTGACCTGCTGTTCTCAGGCGATCCTTCCTCCTCACCCTCCCAAATAGCTAGAACTACAGGCATGTGCCACCATGCCTGGCTAAGTTTTTTTCATTGCAGAGATGAGATCTCACCAAGTTGCCCAGGCTGGTCTCAAACCCCTGGGCTCAGGCATTCCTCTCGCCTCCACCTCCCAAAGTGATGGGATTACAGGCTTGAGCCATTGCGCCTGGCCCTAACTTTTCAATTTTTTGTGAAGGTGAGATCTTGCTTTGTTGCCCAGGCTGGTCTTGAACCCTTATGCTCAAGCAATTCTCCCATCTCGGCCTCCAAGAGTGCTGGGATTATAGGCTTGAGGCACCATGCCTGGTCTTACTTATCTTGGTTACTAAGTTTTTGATGCCTCCTTAAATTTTGTGTGGCTTGCCTCACCCTGCTTTGCTTAGGGGAAACCCTTAATAGATAAGCTATTGTTATCCTACTGTTTGTTGAGTGCTAGCTAGGTGCCAGGAATTGCTGTTAAAAGTTTTATAAATACATATCACCTCAGCAACAACAAGAAGAAAAATCAGAAATGAAACAGAAAAGCAAATAACAGGATGTGAGAAAATATTTGCAGCTTATACAGGCAAAAGATTAGTGCCCAAAATATATAAAGAACTCCTCCAGATTCATTTTTTAAAAGACAAACTACCCAGTACAACAGCAGGCAGAGGATGGAAGTGGGCAGTTCACCAAAGAGGAAAAACAGATGGTCAGCAAACATTTGAGAAAACTTCAGCCTCGCTGGTTATGAAATACACATTTGGAAGTTTGACGTTATCAAGTGTTGGCAAGGGCGTAAGGAAACAGGATGATAAACGAACACAGCCATTCTGGAGGGAAATGTGGCATATCTGTTACATTAGAATTGCACACGCCCTCGGGCTGAGCTATCCATGTCTTGTCCACCCCAGAGAAATATGGGCACATGTGCACGAGGGTATTTGTTGCGACTTTGCCTGTAATGGCAGCAAATTGGAAACACCCTAAAAAAAACCCTCAAAAAGGAAATTGATTAATAATGGTATAACTGTCCTATGAAGTACATGTGACAGGCCTGTGGGTTTTTCTTTCTTTTTATTTTTATTTAATTATTATTATTTTTTTAGTTGGAATCTCACTCTGTCGCCCAGGCTGGAGTACAGTCGCATGGTCATGGCCACCCCAGTGTCGACCTGCTGGGCTCAGGCGATCCTTCCACCTCAGCCTTCCAAGTAGCCAGAACTACAGGCACACGCTACCATGTCTGGCTAATTTTTGATTTATTGTAGAAACAGGTCTTACCAAGTTGCCTGGGCTGGTCTCGAACTCACAGACTCGGTCTACCAAAGTGCTGGGATTACAGGCTAAGCCACTGAGCCTGGCCTATTATTATTATTATTATTACTTTGAGTTGGAGTCTCGCTCTGTCATCCAGGCTGGAGTACAGTGGCACACTCATGGCCACCGCAGCCTCGACCTGCTGAGCTCAGGAGATCCTTTTGCTTCAGTCTTCTGAGCTGAAACTACAGGCATGCACCACAACACCCAGCTAATTTTTTTTATTTATTGTAGAGACAACGTCTTGCAAAGTTGTCCAGGCTGGTCTCAAACCCCCTAAGCTTAGACAATCCTCTCGCCTCCCCCTCGTAAAGTGCTGGGGTTACAGGCATGAGCCACCACACCTGGCCTTATTTATTTATTTATTTATTGAGGGCAGGTTATCACCAACCTATAAGGAGTGGCAAGGGGGAAATAACAACTGAGGAGACCAAAGCCCAGAGAAGGCAGGCTTGCCTGAAGTTACGGGATAAACAGCATCGGCTCTGGATACAGGTGGCCTGGGTTCAAAGCCCAGCTCTGTTACTGACCAGCCACGTGCCCTAGAACAAGTTAATACACACCTCTGTGCCTGGGTTTCCTCATCTTTCTTAGTGTTCCTGTGAGGATCAAGCAAGTCAATACACAGGAGACACTCATCCAGGCTAGAGTGCAATGGCGCAAACACAGCTCACCACAGCCTCAACATCCTGGGCTCAAGCGATCATCCTTCTACCTCAGCCTCCCGAGTAGCTGGAATTCCAGGCACACACCACCACACCCGGCTAATTTTTTGATATGTTGTAGATTCAAGATCCTGCTATGTTGCTTAGGCTGGTCTCGAACTCCTGGGTTCAAATGATCCTCCTGCCTTGGCCTCCCAAAGTGCTGGAATAACAGGCATAAGCCACCATGCCCAGCCAAGAGCCACCTTTTGTCTCAGCCAGCCATGGCGTCCCATTCCTACCTGGGAACCCCGGTCTGTAGCGGCAACTCCTACGACTAGACCTGGTCTACAGAGGCCAGCCATCCACCCCTGAAATTGTCACGCACACATCTCGTGTGGGTTTAGTAAACGCAGAGTTCTCTGAGCACTTTGCTGGATGAGTTTCTCTGCCTTGCCCGGTGGCTTCACTCCCACACGCTTGCCTTTCTGGGTCTCTGCTTCCTTCCTGCACGGCCTGCACTGGCAGAGCCGGCATTCCCACCACCCTGGTCTGCGCCGACATTTTTCCAGGCGGCTCTCCTAGAAGCATCATCTCCTGGGGAATGCCAGGGTGTGGGGGCCTGTATCCCAGGACAAACTCTGCCTTACCCAGTACCATGCTTCCTCCCTGCCCCATCATCTCTATCAGCACCCCTGGGATCCAGGCCCCCCTGCTCTCAGCTCCCATCAGCATCTATGAAACGGATTCTGCAGCCCCCTCGGTGCCCAATCCCCCTCCTCCCTCAGCACCCCAGAACACCCCCCCCAGTTGGGCTGTGCTGGGATTTGACTCTTGGTGTTCTGGTGGCCAGCAAGGAGCGGGGGTAGTTCTTGTTGGCTGGTCCTCCATCTTCTGGGCGTACCCAAGAGAGAGTGGAAGAGTCCTTGTCAAGGTGGTGCTGACTCCAGCCTCTGGCACCACCCAGCTCTGGGTTCGAGCCAGCTCAAGCACTTCCTAGCTGTGTGTGCGAATTGTGAACCTCAGTCTCCTGTGAACCTCAGTCTCCACCTCCATCAGGGGCAGGGAATAACAGCAGGGTTGTTGCAAGGATGAAAGGGGATGGCATCTGAAAAGCTTCCCGCAGAGGGCCTGGCTGGCTAGGTTAGGCCACTCGGAGGAGCCCTTCCCAGCAAACCCGAGAGTCTATAAATAGGAAGAAGCTTTCCGGAAGCCAGTGGGGAGTGGAAAGCAGAGTCGAGGGGAGCAAGCTTTGTTCACCTGCAGCCGTGGGATATGCGCGAGGCTCTCTCTGGAGAGGTCGCTCTCCCACAGGGGACCAAGCGCCCCCCAAGGCCCTGGCGTGTGCGGCAGTGCCCAGCACTAGGAAGAACACCGTCTGGGACACAGACCGGCCTTGGCGGGCCCGGCACCTTCTGTGCCCCGGCTCAGCCCATCCCTAGAGCAGAGCTTCCCGCCTGGCACTGCTGACATTAGAGTCACGTAACTCTGTTGCAGGGGCTGTCCTGAGTGTTGGAGAGTATTAGCGGCATTCCTGGCCTAAATTCACTGGATGCCAGTGCACCCCTTCCCCAAGTTGTGAAGACCAAAAATGGCTCCGGACACTCACCACGGCTCTAAATCTAACCAAGCCCCCTTGGCTAAAGTGGGATAATCATGATAGTTGTATAATGGCCATGAGGGTCATTCTTTGCTTGTTTGTTTGTTTGTTTGTTTGTTTGAGTCAGGGTCTCTCTCTGTTGCCTAGGCTGGAGTGCAGTGGCACCATCACGGCTCACTGCAGCCTCAACCTCCCAGGCTCAGACGATCTTTCCACCTCAGCCTCCTGAGTAGCTGGGACTACAGGTGCATGCCACCACACTCAGCTAATTTTTTAAAATTTTTTGTAGAGATGAGGCCTCACTAGGTTGTCCAGGGTGGTCTCGAACTCCTGGACTCAAATAATCCTCTCACTTCGGCCTCCCAGAGTGCTGGGATTACAGGTGTGAGCCACCGCAGTATGCCAGGTTATCATTCCTTATAATGCATTTTTTAAAAATTGGAGTCGTACTCTGTCACCCAGGCTGGAGTGCAGTGGCACACTCACAGCCACCACAGTCTCCACCTGCTCAGCTCAGGAGATTCTTCTGCCTCAGCCTTCCAAGTTGCTGGAACTACAGGCGTGCGCCACCACGCCCAGCTAATTTTTTGATTTATTATAGACACAAAGTTTCACCAAGTTGCCCAGGCTGGTCTCGAACTCCTGAGCTCCGGCAATCCTCTCGCCTCCACCTCCCAAAGTGCTGGGATTACAGGTGTGAGCCACCGCATCTGGCTGAAACAGCTTTTTTTTTTTAGACAGCAGGATTTATTAAGAGGACAGAAAAGTTCCCACAGTGGAAGGATTGCCTGAAACAGTTTTTTAACATACAATTCATCAAAAACAATAACCACAAATGATTGAACAGCAATTGCATGCCAGGCACTGGCATAGGCTCCAGGGACATGGAAGTGAAGGAAACAAAAATGGGGTGAACATTCCCTGCAGCTTAGATGTAGCTCAAAGAAATACAAGAGATTCATGGTGCAAAAGGCCTCATGAGTCCGGGCACACCCAGGCCCTCAGGGTCAGGTGGTTGAATTGAAACCTGAAGAAGAGAGAGAACAGTCCTTCTAAACTGTAGGCTGCAGTGGCAAAGACTGGGCATCATACCTGAAATTTTTTCCCTTCTTCTTTGGGGACTTGGCCGCCCGGTCTCAAGACTACATGTGACCAAATTGTAGCCAAAGGGATGGGAATGAAAATATGCTTTGGGGGGATGGGGAGTGGAGCAGACATTCTTTGGGGGACGGGGGACAATTTGTGGCCCAGGCTGGAGTGCAGTGGTGTGGTCCTAGTTCACTGAAGACTCAAACTCCTGGACTCAAATGAACCTCCTGCCTCAGCCTCCTGAGTAGCTGGGACTATAGGCACATGCCACCATGCCTGGCTATTTAAACAAAATTTTTTTTTGTAGAGACAGGGTCTCGCTATGTTGCCCAGGCTGGTCTTGCTCTCCTAGCCTCAAGAATCCTCCTGCCGGCCAGGCTCGGTGGCTCAGCCTGTAATCCCAACACTTTGGGAGGCTGAGGCGGGTGGATTGCCTGAGCCCGCGGGTTCGAGACCAGCCCGGGCAACTTGGCAAAACCACGTCTCTACAATACATCAAAAATTAGACGGGCGTGGTAGCGTGCACCTGTAGTTCTAGCCACTTAGAAGGCTGAGGCGGAAGGATCACCGAAGCCCAGCAGGTGAACGCTGAGCTGGTCGAGGGCGTGCCACTGCACTCCAGCCTGGGTGAAGGAGTGAGACTCCAACTCGAAAAAAAAAAAAAGAAAAGAGCTGGGCATGGGGGCTCACACCTGTCATCCCAGCACTTTGGGAGGCAGAGGTGAGAGGATTGCCTGAGCCCAGGGGTTCGAGAGCAGCCTGGGCAACTTGGCAAGACCTCATCTCTACAATAAATCAAAAACTTAGCCGGGCGAGGTGGTGCACGCTTGTGGTTCCAGCCACTTGGAAGGCTGAGGTGGAAGGATCGCCTGAGCCCAGCAGATAGAGGCTGCAGTGGCCTTGAGCATGCCACTGCACTCCAGCCTAGGTGACAGAGTGAGTCCCTGACTCAAAAAATAATAATAATAAATAATTTTTTTTGAGTTGGAGTCTCACTCTGTCACCCAGACTGGAGTGCAGTGGCTGTTCCCAGCCACTGCAGCCTCGACCTGCTGGGCTCCGGCAATCCTTCTGCCTCAGCCTTCCAAGTAGCTGGAACTACAGGCGCATACTACCACGCTCAGCTATTTTATTTATATTTTTATTTACTGTACAGATGAGGTCTCGCCAAGTTGCCCAGGCGGGTCTCGAACCTGTGGGCTCAGGCAATCCACTCACCTCAGCCTCCCAAAGCACGGGATTACAGGCTAAGCCACCAAGGCCGACTAATAATTTTTTTAAATGTAAAGAAAGAAAAGAAAAAGAAAGTCTGCATTTATTAAGCAATGACTCCAATTCCTCCCACCCTCATACCCTGGTAACCTCTAATCTACTTTCTGTCCCAATGAATTTGCCTGGTCTTGATGTTTCATACTGTGTTTGTCCTTCTGTGGCTGGCTTCTTAAGACAATGTCCTCAACTTGATGAGACCTCATCTCTACAACAAATAAAAAATTAGCTGGGCGTGGTAGCGCGCGCCTGTAGTTCCGGCTATTCGGAAGGCTGAGGCAGAAGGATCGCCGGAGCCCAGCAAGTCGAGGCTGCAGTGGCCAGGAGCGGCCATTGCACTCCAGTCTGGGCGACATTGTGAGACTCCAACTCAAAAAAAAAAAAAAAAAAGACAGTGTCCTCAAGGCTTCCCCATGCTGCAGCACATGTCATATTTAATCCATTTTAAGGCCAAATCATATTCCATTGTACGGATACACCATGTTTTGTTCCTGCATTAATCTGTAGATGGGCGTTTGGGTTGTTTTTGGCCATGTGAACAACAATGATGTGAACATTCACAGACAATCTTTCTCTGTTTGTGAGTTAGAGTCTCACTCTGTCGCCAAGACTGGATTGCAGTGGCACGCTCCCGGCCACCACAGTCTCGACCTGCTGGGCTCCAGGGATCCTTCCTTCTGCCTCAGCCTTCCAAGTAGCCGGAACTACAGGCACGTGCTACCACGCTCGGCTAATTTTTTGATTTATGGTAGAGATGAGGTCTCGCCAAGTTGCCCAGGCTGGTCTCGAACCTCTGGGCTCAGGCAATCCTCTTGCCTCGGCCCCCCCGTAGTGCTGGGATTATAGGCTTGAGCCATCGCGCCTGACCCACAGACAATCTTTGCGTGGACACAAGCTTTCTCACCCAGAATTGGAATTAGTGAATCACGTGGTAAATTTCACTCCCCCCTTTTGAGACAATTCTCTTTCTTGGCTTCTGGCGTGCCACCTGCATTTGGTTTCCTCAGTGGCACCTGCCACTTCTCAGCCTCCCTTCCCGACTCGTCCCCTCCCACCTGCCAGAGCGAAGCCCCTAGGGGTTCCCACCCTGGCCCCCTTCTCTGTTCCACCCACACCCGCTCCCTAGTGGTCTCACCACCTCTGTCCACTTCACCGAGCTCAGGGTTCCCTGTGTATACCCAGCTGTCCACCCAACATCTGCACCTGTCCAGAGGGAACCTGCCAGCCTCCCCATCTCAGGAGACGGCTCCTTCCTCCTTCCCCCAGAATCCTCTCTTTTCCTCACAGGCTCCATTCAACCCATCAGCAAACCCGACCGACTCCGCCTCCAGGATGAACCCAAGTCCCAACTGCACCTCACCTCTTCCACTACCCATTGCCAGGCCGGGTCACTGTCACGTCTCACCTGGACTGTGGCAGTCACCTCCTCCCTGCTTTCTCACCTTCACAGTCCATTCTCCCTCTCCTTCCCCGCCTGGAGGATCCTGTTACTGCCCGCAGTCAGGTCAGAGCTTTCTCTGCTCAGAACCCACCATTGCTCCCTACTCCCCCAGAGAACAGCCAAGGTCCAGAGAACAGCCAAGGTCCCCACAATGGCCCAGAGGGCCCTGCTGGGCACCCCTCCCCCATGCCTCCCTGACTTCTCTGCCTCACATGCTCCCCGCCGTCCCCCCAACCCATCTCCCTCTGTTCTAGCCACGCTGGCCCCTGGCTATTTCCCCAAGACTCCCTCACACTCTCACCGCAGGGCCCTGGGATTTTCTTTCTTTCTTTTGTTGAGTTGGAGTCTCACTCGGTCACCCAGGCTGGAGTGCGGTGGCACGCTCACGGCCACCCCAGCATCAACCTGCTGGGCTCCAGTGATCCTTCTGCCTCGGCCTTCTGAGTAGCCGAAACTACAGGTGTGCGCTATCACATCCGGCTAATATATATTTATTTAATTGTAGAAATAAGGTCTTGTCAAGTTGCCCGGGCTGGTCTCAAACCCACGGGCTCAGGCAGTCTACTCACTTCGACCTCCCAAAGTGCTGGGATTACAGGCTGAGCCACCAAGCCTGGCCAACCCTGGGATTTTCTGTTCCCTCTGCTGGGAATGCTCTTCCCACCCCTTTCTTCCCCTCCTTCCGTCTTTTTCTCCGTGTCACTTTTCAGGGAGGCTGTCCTTGCCTTCCTGCTTCACGTGATCCTGCCAACACTGACCACCCCCATCCCGGCTGTAGCACTCATCACCTTCCAACATGCTGTACATTTCACATATGATCGTGGTCACCATCTGTCTGTTCTGGAATGTAAGGAAGAGAGGAGGATTTGTTCACTAGGATAGTCCTAGCAGCTAAAACAGTAACTGGCATGTATCTGCTAACTGAATTCACACAAATTAATATAAGCTAAAAAAAGACTTAGTTGACCTGAAAAAATTTGGGACTGGTATGGCATCAGGCATGGCTGGATCCAGGAGCTCAATATCATTAGGGCTCACTCTTTCTGTGTGTTGGTTCTGCTTTCCTCTGGGTTAACTTCACTCACAGGTAACTCCAGGCTAATTCTCCAAGCATAGTATCTGTAGCTTCTGCACTTTCCCAATTAATTCTGCTGGGTTTGAATCTCACTGGACTGACTTGAATCACGTCAATCACCATGGCCAAGGCATGCAAAGCTCTGAAGTGCTGAAAATCCAGGAGGTAGCCAGGTGAGTATGAATCTTCTAGAAGTTTTCCTAGGAGACTCACCCAAGCAACTCTGCCTCTAGCTCTTTGGTGAGAACTCTGTGGTCATTCCTAGGTTGAGAACACCTCTGAGAAGGCGAGGGCTTTACCTTGCCAGCCTCTAAAAGGAGAAAAAGGAGGCCAGGCCTGGTGGTTCAGGCCTGTAATCCCAGCACTTTGGGAGATCAAGACAGGAGGATCGCTTGAGCCCAGGAGTTCGAGACCAGCCCGGGCGACAGAGCGAGGCCACGTCTCTACAGAAAAATTTAAAAATTTGCTAGGCATGGGAAAGCCTGTAATCCCCAGCACTTTGGGAGGCCGAGGCGGGAGGATCACCGGAGCACAGCAGGCTGAGGCTGCAGCGAGCCTTGATCATGCCACTGCCACTCCAGCCTGGGCGACACAGTGAAACCCCAACTCAAAATAAGTAAATTAAAGGAGAAAAAGACAAGGAGGAACGAGGCTGTGGGAAGCGTTTGGGTAAAGAGCATGGTATTTTCACAGACCCCCTCCAACCTCAGGGAACAGAGGAAGGGAATTGAGGGCAAAGGCCAGCACGCCCCGGGCAAACCGTCTTTGCACAATTTTACCCGAACTGGGGTTTCAGTTCAGCAAAGTCCACAGCCCTTCACCGGGGACAGCTCCCTGCGGGCTCTCTCCACGGCGCTCTTGACATCCGGGTGGAGCCGGCTGGTTCTCCGGGTGGGGGCTGTCCCATGGCGGCTGACAGGGTATTAGCAACATCCCTGACCTCTGCCCTCTGGATCCTGCAGCAGCCCCACCCGCCCATCGTCATGACAACCCCAAATATCTCCAGACAGTGATCAACATCCCCTGGTGGGCAAGCAGCCTCTTGAGAGCGCCACTCATGACTCGACACGGTTCCAAGAGGGTCTGTCTGTTTTCTTTATTGTGTGTCTCCAGCTCAGCACACAGTAGGTGTTCAATGCCTTCTCCTTTTTAATTTTATTTATTTGTTTATTATTTTTTTGAGTTGGAGTCTCACTCGTCGCCCAGACTGGAGTGGGCAGTGGCACGCTCCCGGCCACCGCAGCCTCCACCTGCTGGACTCCGGCGATTCTTCCACCTCAGCCTTCCGACTAGCTGGAACTACAGATGCATGCCACCACGCCCGGCTAGTTTTGTGATTTATTGTAGAGACGGGGTCTTACCAAGTTGCCCAGGCTGGTCTCGAACCCCCGGGCTCAGGCAATCCTCTTACCTCGGCCTCTCAAAGTACTGGGATTACAGGCTGAGCCACCAAGCCCGGCTTGTGAGTACTTCTTAAAGGTGAATATGTATGGGATACATAAATTTCCTCATAAAGATCCTAGCCTTATGATAGCAAGTAATAGAATCA
>CAUYQG010122739.1:0-17362 GCA_963574415.1 Tarsius wallacei | reverse complement strand
GTTTTTGTTTTTTTACTGTCAGTTTGTATTTAACATTTAAAACTTTGGTTTTTATTGATCTATTTAGGGTGTTGATTTCTTCTTGTTTCAACCTGTGGAGTTTGTGTGATGTAAGAAAGTCCTCCATTTCATTTAGGTTTTCGATTGTTTCCATACAAGTGTACATAGTAATCTCTGATAATCTTTTATATTTCTTCCGGGTCAGTTATGATTTGATCTGTTGTATTTCTGATTGCATTTATTTGTGCTCTTTTCTCTCTTTTTCTTGGTTATTAAAAATATGGAACGCTTCACAAATTTGCATGTCACCCTTGCGCAGGGGGCATATCCTCTCTGTATCCTTCCAATTTTAGCATATGTTCTGCCAAAGCAAGCACAAAATTATCTCTATTTAAAAACTTTTCTTGTTATAAGTCCTTAACCAACTTGGTTTGCTTCCTATGTAATTCAAATATCTCTTCTTTTATAGAGATAATGATATGTGTAATCTCTTTAAGATATTTGAGTATATTATATGATAGAAATAGAATGTGCTTTCCTGTACGATCAGATTCTAAAGGGCTTCTGCCCTTTTTGTTTACATATAATTATTTATCAGTAGGAACTGACAAATCCCTGCCTGTCAGATTGGTAGGCAGACCTCTGCATAATGCATCCTAAACAATCACAAGTCGCACAGGCCAGCACATTAGAGATTGCCTGTAGACCAGCCAGGCAGCTCCATGTAGAGTGCCAGTAGGGTATGACCACACATGTAGAGCTCTGCTATGACTCTTTAACTTCACTGCCCAAGCCTGCTGGCTTGGCTATTGATGATAATATAAACAGATAGTGAATGAAGTTTTAAAATGCTAGTTGTTGAGCTACTCTAATCTTAAACCAAAAAATAAAAAACAAAATTATGTCATCCAAACTGACTTTTAAAAAATGTCTAAATACAGGTGCTATTTGTGAAACACAAGAGATGCTGCCATTGTACCATTAGGCAGTGTTGAGAAAGAACTGAACTGGGAGCTGGGTCTCCCAGAGCATCTCTGATTCCACATTATCTGGGCAGCCCCATATTTAAAAAGTTACATTTAAATGGGTGCCTGAAGGGGCCACAATTTCCACAGTGAATCAAGAGACTTTTATTGGCTTGAGTTGTATGAATTCCCATAACTCCGGGTTACTAGACAGTTGTCAAGAACAAATATGAATGGGGGCACTATCACATGAAGAACTCCACTGACTCACTCCCCAGTGAAACAAGTGAAAATTATTAAAAAGCGAGCAATGAAAGCCTCTGGAAATGGCTCTAAGTGCAAACAGCAAATGAAGAAATATGTATTCAAGAAAATAGATAACAACTCTGTAAGAAAAGTGTAGTTTACAGTAAATGAACCATGACCACTCTCCCCCATTCTAGTTCAGTGGAGACTACTTGAGAGTGTGATAGCCAAAAACACAGGGCTCCCTCTTTCCCTCAGATCCCAGTGGGAGGACTTTCTTCCCAGGAGGAATAGGACATATGCTTCTCATCTCACCATTGGCTGCCTGTGGCTGAGGTTAAGTTAAAAAGTAGAGGCTCCCTTCCTAACCTAACTCCAATTTGTGTAACTGAAAATTACAATGAGTGTGATACTTGAGAACACTGGGGTCCTGATAGCCCTTCCCTGGCTCTTGAGGGCATGATCCAAAGCCAGCAAAGGAAAGCCAATAATACTTCGGGCTACTTCCTCCCAACTCTACCCAACACTCAGTCCAACAGTAGAAGTGACACTTAAAGAGAGGCTTGCCATTGTACCCAGGCCAAGCTCAGATATTTTTCCAGAAGGAGAAGCAAGCCATAAAACAAATAGCTCCCAATCTCCTCTCAAAGAAACTGACTTGCGAGTATTTGCAACAGAGCATGGAGAAGTTTAACCTAAGAGTACTCTCAAGAACAGTGGAGGATATGGTAAAAGGCAATTGGGAGACATGGGAATATGATGAAGAAAAAGGCTAGACTGTAAAGCCAGTTAATTTGCAGAACAGAACTGGGAATAAGATAGCTATCAGGAGCCCTGCCAGCATCAGAACAAATATCAAACACTGACTTCACAAATGTGTCTGTCCAAAGAACCACAATTTAATTTAATTAGTGTATAGAGGAATTTATCTTGCATTCCAGGGCATTATTGTAAACAAAAGAACAATGGTCCAGCAGTTAATGGAGTTTAACAGCTGAGAGTGGTCAGGGAAAGAGTGGGAGAGAACCCTACCAGTACTGCTGATATCCCAAGGTGACTGTGGGCATACCCAAAGTTGTGCCTCCCTGAGGAACAACATCAGGAGCTTCACAATGTGGGGATGGGGGACAGATAGTAGAAAGAACAAGGAATAGACTTTACTAAAATAATCCAGTCAATCACTAAATGATAATCAAATAACAATAACAAGCCCTAGAGTAGAAGGTTAGTGCCCAAAGTAGCTATATTCTAAAATGTTCAGTTACCAACAAAAAAGTTTGATTCATGCAAAGAAAGAGGAAAACATGACCCATTTTCCAGGAACAAAAAAAGCAGATAACGAAAACTGCCTGTGAAAGCAACTGAATGTCAGATTTAATAGAAAAAGATTCCAAAGCAGCAATTATAAAAATATGTTCACAGAAATAAAGGAAAGAATTGATTAAAGAAGTAAAGAAAAAGTTTGACAATATTATACCAAAGAGAGAATATCAATGAAGAAACAGAAATTTCAAAAAAGAACTAAATCAAAATTCTGAAATTGAAAAATACAATATAACTAAAATAAAAGTTTGCTACAGAGGCTCAACATTTTTAACTGGAAGAAAAGAGAACTTGTGACCTTGAAGTCAAATTGATAGATTGTGCAAGTCAAAGAACAGAGAGAGAAAAAGAATGAGGAAAAATGAATAGATGCTCACAAAAAATATGGGATACAATTAAGTGCACCAACATGTACATCAAGGGAATATCAAAAGGAGATGAGAGCCAGGCATGGGGATTTAATGCCTGTAATCCTAGCTCTTTGGGAGGCCAAGACAGGAGGATCACCTGAGCCCAGGAGTCTGTGACCAGCCTAGGCTACATTGTCGGACCTCATCTCTACAAAAAAAAAAAATTAAAACTTAGCCAGGTATGGTGGTGTGCACCTGTAGTCCCAGCTATTCAGGGAGGGTGAGGCAGAAGGATTGCTTAAGCCTAGAAGGTTGAGGCTGCAGTGAGCCATGATCATGCCATTGCACTCCAGACTGGGCAACAGAGTGAGATCCTGACTCAAAAAAAAAGGAAAGTGATGAGAAGGGAGAAGACTCATAAACAAGTAGGCTCTATCCCAGGAATTCAAGGTTAGTTTAATATCAAAAAATCAAATAATGTAATATGTCATACAAACTGAAAAACAAAAACAATTATGACTATCTCAACAAAAACAGAATAATTTGAAAAATTTCATAATTCTTTCATGATATAAACAATCAACAAACTAGGAATAGGAGGGGACTTCCTCACTCTAATAAAGGACATCTGTAAAAGTAATTAGTTCACTAATTGCTGACTCCACTAACATCATAGCTAATGGTGAAAGACTGGATGTTTTCCCTTGAGATGAGATAAAGGCAAGGATGTCCACTGTCACCACTTCCATCTGACATTGTCCTGAAAGTTCTAGCCAAGGCATTAGGCAAGAAAAAGAAATAGAAGGTATCCAACTTGGAAGGGAAGGAGACAAATGCTCTCTATTTGCATATGACATGATCTTGTATGTAGAAAATCCTAAACTATCACTGAAAAACTGTTTGAACTAGCAAATAAGTTCATCAAGTCTGCAAGATTTGAGAGCAATATACAAAAATCAATTGTATTTCTATACATTTGCAATGAACAACCAAAAATGAACTTAAGAAAACAATCCATTTGCAATAGTGTCAAATGTAACACTTGGGAATTAAATGTAACAAAAGAAGTGCAAAATTTATACTCTGAAAACTCTAAAATACTGTTGAAAGAAATTAAAGAAGATCTAAATAAATAGAAAAATATCCCATGCTCATGTACTAGAAGACTTAACATTGCTAAGATGGCAATACTCCCAAACCAATCTACAGATTCAATGCAATTCCTGCCAGAATCCTAGCCACCCTCCTTAGGGAAATTGACAAGTTCATATGAAAATGCAAAGGACTCAGAACAATCAAGCAATCCTACAAAAAGAAGAGTAAACTGAGAAATCGCACTTCTCAATTTCAAAACTTACTACAAATCAGCAGGAATCAAGACAGTGTGGTATGAACACAAGTACAGACATATAAACCAGTGAAATAGGATTGAGAGTCCAGAAATAAATCTATGTGTCTTTGGTTAACTAACTTTCAATAAGGATTCCAAGACTAATCAATAAAGAAAGATTAGTCTTTTCAGCAAATGGTGCTGGGACAACTGGATAACCATAAGCAAAAGAATGCTTATCTCACACTCAAATTAACTCAAAATGGACCTAAATGTAGAGACATGTTATTATAAAACTCTTAGGGGAAAAAGGAAGCAAATCTTCATTACCTTTTTGGATATGACATCAAAATCATGAGCAGTAACTTCGATGGAAATGGAGAATATCATCCTGAGTGAAATAATGCAGAAACAGAAATCCAAATACCACATATTCTTACTTATAACGGGGAGCTAAACTAAGGATCAGCAAAGTCATATAGAATGGTGTCATGGACGCTAGAGACTCAGAAAGGGGAGGGCGGAAAGGCAGGAAGGGATGAAAAATCATCTCTCAGGTACAATGTGCACAGGTGGGAGTGGAGTGGTGGGTATACTTAACGTCCACACCTCTTCGCCCCTATACAATGCATCCATATAACCAAAAATCATGTGTACCCCCTAAAGCTATTGAAATAAAACAAAACAAAAAAATGTGAGCAGCAAAAGAAAAAAAACCTGATAGATTAGACTTTGTTATGGTCTGAATATGGTTTGCCCCACCAAAACTCATGTTGAGTCTTGGTCCCCATTGTGGTAGTGCTGCGAGGTGGTACCGTTAAGAGGTGATTAGGTCATTAAGAGGGATGAATGTCTTTCTCCCAGGAATGGATTCTCACTCTCACAGGACTGGACTACCATGAAAGCAAATTGTTGTAAAGCAAGGCTGCCTCTCATGCTTGTTCTCTGCACATGCCCATTTCTACTTCTCCACTATTTATGATGCATCACAAGACCCTGGCTGTAAGACAACCCGTTGTGGCCGCTCAGTCTTGAACTCCCCACCTTCCAGAACTGTGAGCCAAATAAACCTCTTTCCTTTACAAACTGCCGAGACTTGCATATTCTGTTACAGCAACGCAAAATGGACTAAGACGGAACTCATCAAAATGTACAACTTTTGTGCTTTAAAGAAGCCAATAACAAAAGGCCACATCCTATATAAGTGTATTCATATAAAAATTCAGAATAGGGCCATTGCCTTACTAGACTCTGGTGTGGCCATGTGCTCTTTGAGCTATGGCCTTCGCCATCTTTTCTGGCTTTGGCCCCATTCCCTACCTTGAGGAGGTGAATCTCCTTTTTCTTCCTTCCTCCCCCTTCCTTCCCTCTCCCTTCCCCCTCCCCCTCCCCTTCCTCTTCCCCCGCCCCCCTCCCCATTTATTCTTTAAATATACTATATTTTCCAATCTAAAAAAAAAAGCCCAGAATAGGTTCGCCCACCAGCAGCAGCTGCGTCTCCGGGATTTGAATCGTGCTTCCACCATCTTCCCAGCCTCAGCCGGCCGGGGGCAAAGACCCCTCTGCAAGGAAGACCGCGATGGCTGCCCACGGAGAGTCCCAGGTCCGACTCAAGCTCGTGCTGGTTGGTGATGGAGGCACCGGGAAAACGACGCCGGCGAAGCGACCCCCGACCAGTGAATTCGAGAAATATATCGCCACCCTGGGCGTGGAAGTCCACGCCCTCGTGTTCCACACCGACAGAGGCCCCATCAAGTTCAAAGTGAGAGAGACAGCCGGCCAGAAGTTCAGGGGACTGAGAGACGGCTGCTACATCCAAGCCCAGCGCGCCATCCGAAGGTTTGATGTGAAGTCGAGAGTTACTTACAAGAATGTGCCCCACTGGCATAGAGAGCTGGTACGCCTATGTGAGAACATCCCCCCTCGTGCTGTGTGGCAACAAAGTGGACATCGGGGACAGGAAAGTGAAGGCAAAGTCTGTTGTCTTCCATCGAAAGAAGAACCCCCAGTGCTTGTGACATTTCTGCCAAAAGTAACTACAACTTTGAAAAGCCCTTCCTGTGGCTTGCCAGGAAGCTCGCTGGAGACCTCAACTTGGAGTCTGTGGCCACGACTGCGTGCACCCCCCAGAGGTCATCATGGACCCTGCGTGGGCCGCCCAGGATGAGCACGATTTAGAGATCTCTCAGCCAACTGCTCTCCCGGATGAGGACGACGGCTTGCGAGAGCAAGGCTGGAGCCCAGCGTCCGAAGTCTAGTTGTACAGGCAGCTGTCCTGTGACGGCGGCGGCGCAGCGTGTGTGCCACTTGATGGCCTATCTAAGCGGTGCATGCACTTCATCTGTGGGATGCTGAAGAAGATGAATGGGATTCGGAGTAAATGTGGCCGTTTAAAAAATACCCTCCTTGTTTGGACCTGCACATTTTGGTGTTTGGGAGTGCAGTTGATTTCTTCTTGAGAAAGAAATTGCACAAGATTGCTACAGTCACATGACACTATTTTGTGGTGGAGTCTTGTTTGTTACTGTCATTCCCATTCCTTTTCATTCAGAATCAGAATAAAGTTATATTTCAAATCTCTCAATAAAAATACAAAGTCCAGAATAGGAAAATGTATAGAGAGAAAGTTGATTAGTGGTTGCTTAGGACTAGGATCGCTGAGAGCAAAAATGGGTGGGGTGGGCTGGGGAGTTGTATTAGAGTTCTCCAGAGAAGCAGAAAGCAGAACCAATAGGAGGGAGGGAGGAGGGAGAGAGATGAGAGAGAGAGAGGTAATTTCATAATTTCATATGGGAAATAACTCATGTAATAATGGAAACTCTGAAATCCCGAGATATGCCACCTGCAAACTGGAAAACCAGGAAAGCTGGTGGCATAGCTCAGTCCAAGTTCAAAGATGAGAGAACAAAAGGAGACAATTGTGTAACTTTTAATTAGAAGCGGAAGGCCTGAAACCCCTGGAATGTGAGGGTTGCTGGTTTAAGTCCCAGAGTCCAAAGGCCAGAGAAACTGACGTTGTGGTGTCCAGGACAGGAGACAGCTGTCCAAGTTCCAAGAATTCGCCTTTCTATCCAGGCCCTCAACTGATTAGGTGGTACCTGCCCAGATTGGGTGAGGGCAGATCTTCCCCCCTTGTCCACTAATTCAAATGCCAATCTCCTCCAGAAACTCTCTCATAGACATACCCAGAAATAGTGCTTTACTCGGTATCTAGATGTCACTTTAAAAAAATTTTAAAAAAAAGAGACAAGTCTCCTCCAGGTTCCTGAGCTCATCCACTTCAACCTCCTGAGTAGCTAGGAATGCAGTCAGGAGCCACCACACCTGGCTACTTTTGTTTTTTTTTTCTTGGTAGAAATGGAGGTCTTGCTATGGTGCCCAGGCTGGTCTCAAACTCCTGGCCTCAAGTGATCCTCCCACCTCAGCCTCCCAGAGTGCTGAGATTACAGGTGTGAGCACGCCAGATTTTTTTTTTCTTAAATTTTTTTATTTTAAAGATGTGGAGTATAATTCAGGGTTAGGTATACAAATGTTCATTATGCAGGTACCCTTGTTGATGAGGTGTAACCCCCTACCCCAGGCAGATTCCCACTACTGCCAATCCCACCTCCCCGCCCGCCAACCCCACAGTTTTCCACTACTGCCAATCCTTTCAGAGATAATTTTTAAAGAGCAGATGTAGCAGCAACAGAGGAAGATTTTAAGTTTTGTACTAAGCTAGGCAAAAAGAAAATATAAAAACATTCTTGCAAACTATATCTTTTAATTTTCCTCTAGTCCTATCCTACAATCAAAGTAATATGTCTAGAAGAAATAAATTATAAATTACTTATATTCTGTGATCTTTGTGAATTCAGGTTTATTATATACTATGTTTAATATTTTTTTAAAGTTAAGAAAAAAATATTTTTGAAAAAGTACTTAAGCCAGGCAAGGTGGCTTATACTTGTAATCTCAATACTTTGGGAGGCCGAGGCAGGAGAATTGCTTGAGCCCAGGATTTTAGGACCAGCCTGAGTAACACAGTAAAACCTCATCTCCACAAAAATTCAAAAATAAGCCAGGCATAGTGGCACATACCTGTAGTCCCAGCTATACAGAATGCTGAGGTGGGAGGATCTCCTGAGGCCAGGAGGTCGAGGCTGGCATAAGCTGTGATCATCGTGATCATGCCACTGCACTCCAGCCTGGGCAACAGAGTGAGACCCTAAATCCCCCTCCAAAAAAAGTACTTAAGTCCCACTTTCACAAAATAAAAGGTGCATGTCTTAAAACAATAGACATCACTTAATTATATGGAATTGTCTCCATAACAAACTAGATCTAATATCAAAATTTAGTCTCTTTGGAAAACCACAAATGCTTTATGTTAACCCCAAATACTGCTGGGTATATGTGCAAATGCTCACCTAGAAAAGTCCATCTTTGAAGGTATTGTAGTAGTCATTAAATGGAGCATCAGCCAGAGTTAGAGAAGCACGACATATCTCTGACCCCACAATCACAAAGACAAGATAGTCTCTATTTCACAGTTGAGAATGAGCCTCAAGATGTTTTGCAGGAAATTAATGTTTGACTTTGGCGTTCTCCTGTCTTGTAGCAATACGTTCTTGATAGCATAGCCCGGGAACTGGTTGAGCACCACGTCTAATTTATCTGTGGTTCCATTGCCCTCTAGTGGCTATTTTGAAACTAGTTCTTGACATTGATAATAGCCTTCAAAAGTCAAGAGTGTTTTTTTCTTTTCAGCATGTTTGAGTTCCTTGTAGATCCAAGATGTTAAGCCTTTGTCAGACCTGGAGTTGGCAAATACTTTTTCCCATTCTGTAGGCTGTCTCCCTACTCTCTTGATGGTTTCTTTAGCTTTGCAGAAGCTTGTTAGGTAAACAGGTCTTACACTGGCTTTTATTCAGTCCACCAGATTTGCTGTTCTCCTGAGAATAACTTCCTGTGTGTCTGGATTATATATACCCATCTGCATTTGTTGAATAGTGAGCTGTGGATCCTACATCAACTAAAATATGGTCTTGCACTCTGCAGCACTTAAAACTAAAGACATTGCTCCCAAATTGGTTATTCTCACAATCCTTTTTAGTAAAGATTCTGCAGGAAGCTGATGATACCAAAGTACAAAATGGAAAAATTCCTTCACATTATGCTTTCTGGTTTTAATAGTTACATATTGTTCGCCCTTCCCCCACATTGACTACCCTATTGGAAATCACAGGTCTCAAAGGTACTTTGTGGTGCCTTGGCATAATCTGTTTTTGTGGGTAGCTTTGAGGCCAATGGTCTGGCCTCAGAAAAACCCACAGCTGAGTTTGGTCCAGCCTAAAGGCTCAACCCAACACTACAGTATCTCACTTTCATTTTAACTATTATAGATAAAAATCACATAGGGATTGACTATTTTGCTTTTTCCGTTTTGGTTTGCAATTCCTTATGCATCCAGTCAACCAAATTCCCAGGAGTTGACTCCATCCCTAAATTCCACTGATGAATTTTATCTTTAATAACTGAATGTAGTACAGTTGCATCTCCATATTATGGGTAATAACGGGTATATTATAGTTTTCTTCTGAAAAATAGTTTTTCTCTCTCTAGTTTCTTATTTTTGCACAAGACAAATCATGGTAGGACCAATTTGTTTGCAAAATAAGTTTTAGTCTTATTATACTTGGCTTAATTATTTACGTAAAGTGTAGCACTAATTATTGTCCTTATAAGCTTATTTAAATTGACTTTGCCGAAACACTTTCACAAAGAATCTCAGATTTGACTTGGCCCTGCCAAAGATTTATCTGTGCTTGCACATATCTGTATGAATTGAGTGAATTCCTCTCTTCTTAAGGTCTCAAAATGACTTGAGGTTCCTAAGGCTCCTAGAAAGTGACATTCTTTACTTACCACAGGTCAGGATCCCTGTAAAGAAAATGAACAAACAAGGAAAGAGACCAATATTGTTTAAAGGTGTTTATCAGCTGTATAAAGTCTATCTCAGCCAGGCTCGGTGGCTCAGCCTGTAATCCCACGCCTTGAGAGACTGAGGTGAGTGGATTGCCTGAGCCCGCAGGTTCGAGACCTGCCTGGGCAACTTGGCGAGACCTCATTTCTACAATAAATCAAAAAATTAGCCGGGCGTGGTAGCGCATACCTGTAGTTCCAGCTACTTGGAAGGCTGAGGTAGAAGGATCGCCGGAGTTCAGCAGGTTGAGGCTACAGTGGCCGGGAGCGGCCATTGCACTCCAGTCTGTGCGACAGAGTGAGACTCCAACTAAAAAAAAAAGAGTCTATCTCAATTCCTCAAAGTAGTTTACTCATATCTGAAAATAAGTAATCCCAGTCAAAGCCTTGGTAAAATAAACAGTGCCTCCAAATGTGTCCTGTTATAAAAGAAAATAGATTCTTATTAAACTTATGCAAATAACTATGTTGCCATAAATTATGAATATTCACAAACAGTTTCAGAATCATGAATAAATTAGGTAGAGAGAGAGAAATATGTTTCAAATTTTGTTTACAAGAGTAGACTTTATTTAATTAAAGGCTGTGACTAGCTCAAAAATTTTTTAAAAGGTTTTTCTTTTGAATCTGAAAAAGAAGATTCAGCAATGTTTCAAACAAAAAAGTCAGAGAAATTATTTCAGTTTTCTATTAGTTCAGTCCATGTAATTAACTCCTGTTCTGCTCAATATTGGGCCAGCAGTCCTCAAGAACACATCAGCTCTCCAACGTGTCTTGGATGTTTTCTCTCTAGTCCAATGACACATTCTCAATGTTATCAGAAACCTACTTTCAAGAGTCCATTTCACGAACTCTCTCTCTCTCTTTTTTCCTTTTTTTTGAGTCAGAGTTTCACTCTGTCACCCAGGGTGGAGTGCAGTGGCATGATCATGGTTACTGTAGCCTTGACCTGCTGGGCTCAGATGTTTCTTCTGCCTCAGCCTTCCAAGTAGCTGGAACTATAGCCACGCACCACTATGCCTGGCTAATTGTTTGATTTACTGTAGAGATGAGATCTTGCCATATTGCCCAGGCTGGTCTGGAACCCCTGGACTCTGGCAATCCTCTTGCCTCTGCCTCCCAAAGTGCTGAGATTACAGGCATAAGCGACCAAACCTGGCCCAATTCATGAACTTTACTAAAGAATCAAATTTTGAACTGTAGCATATTATAAACTGCTTTTTAGAAGAATCAAAGTAAAACAATAATTGTGAATGATAAAAGTCTTAGGACAGCCATGGCTAAAGATATAATTTACAAGGAAATTTGGTTATTTATGTGACATACAACAATTTGATGTAATAATTGCATTACTGGTAACATATACTCTGAAATGTCAGAATTTAAAAATCTCTTACAGTTTTGGAACACATATTAATAATTTATAAATATAAAAATATAACCTCCCAAAAGTTAGACACTATTTCATAGTTAACAATGCCTCCTGTATAATTTTAACATACCAAATAAACCTGATATGTCTCTCCTGGACTTCAGGGAACTTAATGTCTGAAAAAGTTAAAGAATAAAAAGATTGAATTTTAAAATTAAAATTTTGATTTTGAAAATTTTGTGAAATATCATGGGTTTACAGCACTTGATGTCACAAAATAGGGTCCAGGTCACTATAAAATAGTCATTTATTTAGTCAAAATAATTATTCAAAGATTTCAAAACAAAAATTTTTACTCTTTGATAAAGAAAAGACTCAGTTTCCCAAACAATACACCTCATAATGATGGCATGAGGCTAACTAAATCTCTCTGTCGCCCCTCTCTTCTTTCTCTGAATTTTATTCAAAAGGTAAACAAAATTTTTGTATTATCTCTTTAATATTACACAAAAATTTTGTTCAAAAGGGAAACCAAATACTGTTAAACTTAACTTTAATAAATCCTTATAAACAGATCTATCTAATATTAATAAATTTGACTATAGGCTAAGATCTCCATGAGCCTTTTATATTTTTTAATTAAAAAGCAGATCAATACTCCAAGAAAACCCTGTTATTCCAACACAAGGACCCATGGCTTTGCATCAATTTACTTTTGATGTTAATTTTTTAATTTATAGAAAAACTCTGAGCTAATTTTATCCTTCAAATGACCCTTGTAATCTCATGGATCTACCTCTTCCATGACAGTCCCTGGGACTAGAAAGATTAAATAGTTTTGATTTCTGGCCCTATGTCTCCAGAAAAAAGTTCATTTTAATTTTTGTTTTCTTCTAGTTCTGAAGACAAGGCTTTGACTGGTGTCAATGTCCAAGTTTTAGCAGGAGTTGGTGTCTTTTTCAGACTCGGTAGTAAAAGCCCTGTAACTTAACAGCACAAGGACTTTAAAAGCAACACAGAAAGTTACATGGATGTAGAAACCTAATTTTTTTATATCGTAGCTTTCTTTAGCAATCAAAATCTAATGATGATGGCACAGAAATTATCTTAATAAACATAAAATCTGTTTCTTAGGCCAATTACAGAAAGACAAAGAAAGACCTTCTTTACTGTGATTGCTTTTCCTTAAAGGAAGCTTATTTGGGTAACCTAAAAGTCAAATCTGATAGAAAGGACACTTGAATTAATCAAACACAGGAAAATAATGTCCATTATTGAGTGAACATTATATTATAGAAGAATGAAGAAACCAGAAAACTAGTAAGTTGTCTGATTACATGGAACAATTCAAACATATCAAGAAAAGTCCAAAGTACAGAATAAAGTTATACTAGAGAAAAACATTGCTTTTCTAGACTTTCAAGATAAACATTTCCACATCACACCACCACAATAGTCAGAATTAGAATAAAGTGTTATAAGAGCTGATGAAGTTTGCTAGCATCTCAGGTATTTTCAAGGGGAGAAAAAGTTGCAAGGAGCAAGACACAAAGTTGCATTCCTGACATATGAATCTGAGAATTTTTCAGAAAGAAGCATATTATATCTCCCATACTTACTGGTTCCTTTCTACTGTGTTTCATAAATAACCATTCTAAGTCTATAATTTGAATTAACTTTTAGAAAACTTCTGAATTAGACATAATTATTCTTATTCTCAATAAGAACACATTTTCTTTGGCATATTTATATACAGAATTATATATTAACTAGAATTCTTATTCTTAATAACTTTAAATTTTATGAAAACCTAGAAAGCAATAAGTCCTAAACTGTCTAACAAATATTAGCATTTAATAGGTGATTACATCCCACAGTTTAAAAAAGTTCCCTCATACCATAACCCTTTCTTAATTGAAATGACTGAGACATTTAATGAGCATCCAAATTAATTTCAAGATTTTAAATTATACAATTTTAGTTACTGAACTGAGATATTAGACAAAGTTAGTCATTATTTCCCTGTTTACCATTTTTATAACCTGTGCATATTATGTGTTCACGTAAGTATGAATCTGAAAGTTAAACACATGGATTTTTTCACCAATAACTCAGAAGATTCAGCTGCTTTTATGAATCAACAATATGAAATTACTTTTACTTATCAAAAAACATACAAACAAAGATCATTTTGTTTGTGCTGGATCTTTTTTTTTTAATCTTCTGTGCCAAACCCTGACACCTTAAAATATCTGGCAGAGACAAATATAAAACCCAACAAAAGTGTATGCATATAACATAATAAATGTACATACACAAAAACACCTCCAAACATGTATGTAAAGAGTTCCAATGGCTCTTACCTCAAAACACCAGCAATGAACTAGCAATACAAACTCACCAGTTTATGAACATGTTTCTATCCTTCCTTTTTTTTCCTGATAGGTAATCCAGTGAAGGCTGTGGTAATCCAGTGAAGGCCATAAATAGTGGGTCTTATCTAACACCAGTAGCTTAATAATAGCAGCATAAAGCCTGGATACAAGGAACTTTATTCCACTTTCCCATTCAACAGTAAAATCAATCCAATTGTAAGACAGCACTGCAATACAGAGACCCATGGAGAAGTCAAATCTCTCCAGCCTTCAAGAAACGCTGGAGCCAGACAATACCACAGAAGACTAACAAGGTCGGGCCAGGCTTAGTGTTTGAGATCAGATGAGATCAGATGTGTTCAGGGTAATATGGTGATAGGCTCTCTCTTCCTCCATTAGTCCACAACTACATTCAGACCAACCCAAAAGTTGTACCCAAGTGGGCTGCACTCTGGAATCAAACCCTGACCTCCCAGGACTACACTGACATATGCAGAAACAATTACCAAAACACAGTCCAGCTGCAGCAGCAACCAACAAGTCCCAAACTGAAATAAGGTGCTTCCTCTCTGAATAGGTTGGGCTTACTCAACCTGCAAATGGAAATTTCTTTGGAATTCCTCAAATCAAGAGGAGCCATTTCTACTGTCTGATACCCACAGAAGACACTCATCCACCCAGATGCAGACGTCAAATTTCGGAATCTGTTCTTTCTAGGCTATCAAGAACATGGTTGGGGGCTGTTAGCCACAGGGCCAAAGAAAGATTGCAGCACATACCTGATTTAAAAAAATGGCTTAGTATTTGCTCAGGAGGGTTTATGAAAGTCTCCTAGTCCATGGCTGCTGGGCCATGAACAACATGTTTCCATCCAGGGAACAAAGATTTGTTGCAGAACTGCCAAGGGTTCAGTCTAGGTCTCTTTGCTTGGCACACAGAAATCCAGTCACTGAGACAAGCATTGCCAGGGAAGAGGGCTTTTATTTGGGTGATGTCAAATGGGAGGAGGAGAGATGACTCTTAAATCTGTTTCCTCAACTGACTAAAATTAGGGGTTTCTATAACAGGCAAGCAATGTAGCTATGTGAGAGAAACAGGAATTAGGGAGGGGTAAGGAAGCAATCATGATGGATGAGAGGTCTGGTTCCTCATTGTTTGAATGCAGATCTTGTGAGTTTCAGTCCCTTGCCCGAAAATCGGTTTTCTTGAGGAAGAAATTCATATAAGACAAATGTAAGTTTCAAGTTTTAAGACCAGGAGGGCAAATACATCTTTATCTGAAAATCCCTATAAACATTAGTTTTATGGGAAAATTGGGCCAGTTTCAGGACCACACTTTGAATATTAAGGAGTGCTTCAAACTAACTCCAGACTCCTAAACAAGCCCATTACTTATAGGCGCATGCACTAATAGTTACTCTTCATTTGCCTGTTTCCTAAAAACGTTAACTTCTTTTATGTGGTGACAGCAGGTGAACTTTCAAGCAATTCGTTTTTAAAACTTGCTTCATCTTTTCCCTCCAAAATGGTGATAGTTTCTGCCTGCTACTTCTAGGTGCATATCAGTTCTATATGCCAGACATGGGATGCAGTGAGGGGAAGAAAGAGAAGTATGTGGCTTGATACTTCATCTCCAGTAGTGTCTTGTCCTGGCCCATGCTGCTTAGTTTGGCCCTAGTTCTTTTTTCCTGCCTCTATAGTTGCAAGTCCTAATTCCACATTAAGGATCTCCCACAGAGACTTTACTTTTCCTTCCCCATAGTTTCTCATATCTGCTATGGACTCTGAGTCTTTCCTCCAGACTTGCCTGCCTCCTGCTTTGGCCCTTTCTTTTCTCCTACTTTCCTTTGTTTGGCTTCTCTGCCAAGAGACTTTTTAATTTCTCTTTGCTCATGCTTAGGTATGGTAGTCTATTCCATTTGCACACAACTCTCATTTCAAAGCTAAATGCCAAGCCTCAGGAGTCTGCTTTTGAAACAAAGTGATCTCATTCCAGAATATGGTCAGCTTCCTCCTTTTTTGAATCTAATCTTTTAGATATATATGCCAAGCGTAAAGACTGTGACTTACTCAATTATTGTTTCATGTGATGTCTTGTTAATAATGAGTATATATTAATTATGCACATGTTGCACTCACCATTTAGGACAGTGGTTGGTACTCAGCAGTCTATCTAGTTCACCGAAAGTAGTATTACCACTCAACATTACCACTCATCTAAGCACAGGATTCTTTACTCCATAAACAACACAGTTTTCTGTTTATCATCCTATCACTCATACTCCTGGTTTGGTCTAGGGTATGTGGTGTATCATGCCACTCATTTCATCTTTCTTTTACTCTAGTAGTCTTGTTATTTTAAGCTGAATGGCTGTCATGGGTACAGTGTACTTTTTTGCTATGACCCTTTTGTATTCTTGTGACTTTCTAACCCTACCTACTCCATACATCTCTCAATTTATTCTTCCCTGTACCACTGGCACAAGTCTCACCATTGACCACTGTCCTTTCATTTCATATGATAGAAAGAGTAAGCTGTGAAGCTGGAAGAAACCTCTCTGGTATGACAGCCTCAATATAAATGGCAGAAACTGAAACCCAGAAAAAACAAGCAATTTGCCCAAGGTCACACAGCACAGTTGGTGACAGAACAAGACCCAAATACTCACTTATTATTTTTATGCTAATCTGTTGCCTCATATAAAGTACTTCAAGTTTGAAAAGCATAGAAAAATAATGTGAATGCTGAAGTTATTTTAAGTCTACTATACATGTGACTATATTTTAGTAATAAAACAAAAATGTAGTAACGTTCATTCTCCTGTTTTTCAACACATGCCTGGATCAGCATTAACTTTTGTGGCTTTCTTTTCTTTCACAGCTGTTCTTCTAACTCCCAGGTAATCTTGCATATACATATATATTTTTAAAATAGCTTCTTTTTTGGAAAAAAAGAAGAAACTCGATTTAATCTAGCATATTTTGCTTTTTGAATATTGACAGTAGTACATATAAATGTACATATATAAAACCTCTTACCCTCAAACCTCTAAACTCCACAAAATCTTAGGAAGTTGATAAACCTAAATTTAAGAAAGAAAAGATGTAAAGCCAGCCAGGCTGCCATTCATCCATCTGTTAACTCATCTGTCTGTCTCTAGTTGATTTAATCCCTCCTCTGATACCTTCCCCTCTTAGCTCCTTTTTTTTATCTCTCAGTAAGGCTACACATACAGGAAGACCTGAGGAATATGAACTGTACAGTGCCTTTAGTTTCTCAGCCTGATTATTAAGTGCATAGAATCTGTGAGCTGTAAGCCACAGTTTAGAAAATGTTATGTGTAGTGAATTTTTTTCTTTTTCCAAAAGCAATTTGATTTTTTTCCCAGTGGATAGCTATATTGACTATTTTTTACGTTTTATTTTACTTTCTTTTT